>LUCW03002228.1:0-2500 GCA_001586965.3 Sphaeroforma sirkka | reverse complement strand
CGGCGTGTGCGTTGCTGCAGTCAATCTGCACGCTCAGGTACAGATGTATATGCTTACAGCTGCAGAGACATCAACATATGCATGTGCATGCTGAAGTATTAGTATATGTATGTACTTGTTCATATGTTGTCTGAAAATGACTATTGAGCGAGATACTGTCAGGGCTTTAAATATAGTTTATTTCGCGGTTCTGACGTGTAATTATACTGGTATACGTTGCGGCAAATGAATCACACTTCTTATAAAATAAAAACACACAAAAACACAACCAATATATATATATATATATATATATATATATATACATACACACACACATACACACACACACACACACAATACATCACATCATCATCATATCATCATAATATATATATATATATATATATATATATATATATAAATATACATAATATATATATATATATATATGTATATGTATATATGTATGTATGTATATATATATGTATAGCGTACATATATATAATAATATATATAATATATAATATATATATATACACAATACGCACGTAATCAATAATACATATATATATATATATATATAGCCGCACACACATACTATACATGCAATACATTTTCCTGGAAACGCACCCACGCGCACAATATGCACGCACGCACCAAATACATTACACACATATCCCACAAATACACACCTGCAACTTGCAACGCGCACGCACGCACGCACACATCACACACGCATACGTACGCACGCACGCACAGTTAATACATATATATATATATATATATGTATATATATATATGCATATATATATATGTTTGAGCACGCGCAGTTTTATTTATATATATATATATATATATATACATATATATATATATATATATATATATACATATATATATGTATATATATATATATATATATATATATATATATATATATATATATATATATATATATATATATATATATATATATATATATATATGTATATATCAAAGCCTCTCCGCACGAATGTTCTAGTTCAGAACGTATAGTCTACATGTACCATGAGCGGTCTCTAATTGCACACTCTCAGATGTACGCTTGATCAGCTATTCATGATACACAAGCACGTTCACTGCATTGTAGCCCTCACAGAATAGGTCGATCAAGTCACACCCGCTGCGGTATTGTGAACCTGAAGCAAGCGCAGGAAGGGTGCGACGACCTCTAGTTATGGCCGGGAGAAGTTCGCATGTTGTTGCTTGTTATCGTAGATGACTGATAAGCCTTCTGTTTTACTTATAGCTCGTCATATACGACATCAAAAGCTCGATTGACAAACAATGGCCGTCTGCGGATTCGATGGTCAACTTGCTGCTGCCGGCTTTATTAAGTGAGTGTTACATCAACATCTGAGTAGTGCTTTATTAACCGAGTGATACAATGACATCTGAGTATATCGACGTGGCAATATAGCCATACATATTTCGTCGAGTATGTATAAATCTATCTAGCTGCTCATACGTTCACATATACACTTGCTGTATTGCTTGAGTGCTACATTAGTATCTGAGTACATCGACGTGGTAATATAGCCATGCATATTCTTTGAGTGTTTATAGTTTTCTGTATTTGCTCACACGTTCACACATACACTCGCTGTATTAAGCGAGTGCTACCCTATCATCTGTTTATATCGACGTGGTAATATAGCCATGCCTATTTTCCCAACTTCACAAATATGCCCACTGACCTGAATGAGTGCTATCTAAATATTTGATTATATAATTGAAAGGATATACTCATACATACCTCGGAGTATATATAATTGCCCTCTCTATCCACTCACTAGCTCAAAAATATGCCGTCTCTGCTCAGTCAGTGAATCAATCAGTGTATTTGGATGAGCTACCCATACGTTACTTCTAACAACATATATATATATATATATATATATATATATATAGTGCGAATGATCATGTATGGAGAGTCAATAAGGCTTCACCAAAAAACACATTACACGAACAGACGCACGTAGCTTGGGCGCTTTCAACTGGTGGATTGCCTTCAGGTATAAGATTATCTGTATCATATTAAACACGATTATGAGATAAAGTTATATTCTTTTTTAAATTTTGTGTCTGTTTTTTACATATAGAACTTGTTGTACATATGTACGAGATACATATGTGCTGTCGTTCTCCGACGGATATTCGCGTCTCACTGTACGATATATGCGAAGCCAGAAGCACATGCTCTTTTCACACTCACACATTTATACATCTGTGTGCCATTGAAACAATATATACGTTCATTCATGCTGAGTGTATTGAAGTGCATATCGAGCCCCTCAAAATGTATTTTCATCGCAGAATTGAGAATTCAATTTAATACAATTGCAGGCCATCAGGATACATGGGACATACTGCTGTCTGCCAGCTCAGCGAAAAGCTACCTCAACAAAGAATGGTGTCTCAAGAAACTTGGGTATGAATGCTATCGGTTTAGAGACATTGTAATAGGAATACTGTATAG
>LUCW03002225.1:27500-35483 GCA_001586965.3 Sphaeroforma sirkka | reverse complement strand
TATATATCAACAATTTATTTCAACGAACTTCAATGTGCGAGACAAAAATACAGACCTTTCCTCATGTCAGCACAATTATACACCCGCACAGGGTTGGGAGCCCAGAAATAACCAATCGGCTTTGCCAAGGGTTATGTAACGTTTCCACTAGCTCGGTTGTGTAACGTATCCCCTAGCTCATACTGAACATATCCTACTCACTTTCTACTATTCTGAACATCTAATATATCCACTAGAAGTAAGCAGACTGAGTATGTTCACAACAACAGCGCAAACAACACATATGTATGATGTTAAAATTGTGGTGTCTATTTAAATATGTACAATTTGGGTTCTATACAGAGTGCTGTGAATTTCTTAAAATATATATATAGAGGGATAGAGGCCCAAAGTGGTATATATTACATTTTTTACCTATTATGCAATTTCTTTCTGTAAATTTGCAAACTTGTGTCGTTGTTGATTTGCCTTAATTTAAAATCCCAAAATGTGTACTTACTCTAAATATTTTGCTTAATTCTGATACCAACATTTATGCTGGGTTGGTACTTGGTAGATGATATACGACAACGACATACACGGATACACCCCTGAAAAAATGTCGTCGCGACATGTATGACATGTCGTCTCGATATATGTATGTAGGTTACGATACACCCACCAGCAGACCCCCTGTAGGCTGTGTGTGGAATGTTCAATGCAGGCGGTGCTGGGGATTTCGTAGTGGAGTTACACTGCATTTTGAAACCCTGACCGGTGAGTTGACAATAGATTCCAGAATCTAGAATAGGGTACTTTCTTGAAGACTTGTTTTTAAAAAAAATGTTTTGTTGTTGTGCTAGATGTGACATGCTAAATACATTTTTAAAAAAAACTACTAAATCACAATAATACTCTTCATACCTCCGACAGACGCTATGGCGTATTCCGAGCCCAAACAACCATACATATATTCCCTCTTGTTGTTAGACAATGCGGACTTCCTGAGGCGTGTGGGCCGCCTGTGCCCTGAGTGTGGGCACTGGGCAGCCAAATAAGTTTAAAATAATAACCCCAGTGGACTTGAGGCGGATTGTTACATAATGTGGACTTATGGCTGGCCTGTGGGCAGTGTGGGGGATAAAACCCCCCATTTTTTATTGTTTTTTTTTTAAATATTTAGTATGTAATGAAAAACAAAAGTTCTCTTGTGCGGTGTTGACAGTTGACAAGAGGGCGGGCATATAATATAATTTACCAGTGTACGAATAAATATTCGCAGATGAGCATATTCTACTCTAAACGAAAAGTGTATCGTGTTACGTTCTATAATTATACTAATTTTTTTGTTTTTTTTAAAACAAATTCAGAAGTGCAGTACAAATGACATTAAGAACGTGAAAGAACGGATGTCTTCATACCACACTGGCGACAATAAAAATTATTAACCACCTCAGGCCCAGTTTCCTACCAGTCTCATACATCTACTTCCTCGAGTTTATTTGCTTTTAAAAATAGGTATATTAATGTAATTAGCGTGATTTTAAGCACTTGTGAGATGTTTGTTTTCTGCCGTTTTGTTTGTTATCTGTCTGCTGAAAGCGCTCGACTTAAATGTTAGATATTGTAGCGCGGATTCAACCCATTTGTTGCACTTATGTTAGGTCCTTGCCGGTCTTGAGGGCTTGACATATGTTAGCAGTTAGATACATGTATATAGGCGTCATTGTCTTATTGCTTCGGATTCGCCCATAGTTTTACAGTTGACACTGTTCGCGTCTAACATACGTCGATCTCTCCCCTGAGGCCGACAAAGAACTAATACAACAAAAAGCAATAAACGGACTAAAAAACACGCTAATTACATCTTTAAAAAAAGCAAAGTAAACTCGAAAAAGTGTATGAGACTGGTACGACTGGGCCCGATGCGGTTAATAATTTTATGGCTACCAGTGCCGTATAAAAACTTTCTATTTAAATATATATATATATATATACATATTTTTAAAAGCAATATCACCAGTCCCGGGTCAAACAATGACGAGTCGTCACTATTACGTCAATTTGTACTGAATTTTCTCATATTGTAAATAAAACCAACTTGACACAACTCTGGTACAAAATCTCTAGCACCGCTCAAATAGTGACGAGTCGTCAGCTTCCTGAAAACAAATTGAGTCATGATTCTTATTGGATAATCAAGTCCCATTTCAGGATATTGTTTTCTTTTTAGGAATTCCTTTCCGAATAGTTCAAAATTATACCTGATTATTATTAGAAAAAAAAGTGCCAAAACGCAAGCGTGGGGACCGTCCATTTTTGACAATTTTCAGCCTTTTTTCAATGAATATTTTATTACAACTTTTTATTTATAAAAAAACATTTTGCCTATATACTTTATTCCATAATATCATTGTACTGCTTCAAGCTGCCGTTGTACCCTGGCTCGCGGAATAGCTCAAAGCATGTCTTGCGTTTACCCACCATTGCTCGCATACACAGACGAACTTGGCAACTCTGTGCTGTGTGATTTTTGCACCCCCATACAACATACAATACATCTTCTATAAGCATCTCGAGATACTATTCCATTCATCCTGGAAGCTGCTTCACCTTCGACGCCAACCAACCCCACGAGATGTTTCCCGTCATCTGTCCGCATTGCATTTAGGCGTACGTCACGACAAAAAGCTTGGCTAGTTCTATAGTTCCTCAAACTTGCAACAGGTTCTTTAACTTCTGCAGGACTAATCGTTATAACCGGCTGTCTAATATTCATTCTTGACACGGTGCTGCTCCCTGTTCCTGTATAAGCCGTTGCATTGCTAAAATACCATCCTGATGTCGTGCACGCGACATAAAAGCCTTACTTATTAGACTAGAGCATGCATGTTCGACGAACTTTGTGAGGAGTAATATCTTGGAGCATTTCTTCCTAAATGCTTTAAGATCCCAGGCCTCCTCCTCACTATTACTATAAACCCATTGTATACGTGTGGCGATATATGCATTTATGAACAGCTGTTCAATCAAATACACGCGTAGCCAGTTTCTGTTGGAATTTCATTGCGTTATGAGAAGAACATAGCACTTCCGTGTACTGTGTGCTTTTATCCACACCTCGTTTCATCACATTATAAAATTTAGCCACCCCAGATTTAAGATCATTCAGGGGGATAAAACAATCCGGAGGATTTGACTTTCTCATGCATAGCACGCCACACAGGTAAATGAGAAGTCACTATTAGTTTGTCATGATCGCTATAGAAAGATGGGCATTTGGTACCATTGTGTGCCCAGCTAAGTACACTGCTATATCTTCCGAGTGCTTTGAAGTATCAATGTGTCCATTGTGATGCATGCTCATGTTGTAGTCATTGTAGAATGCGTATTGCATGTGATTACTCGTTGATAGGATGGATATCTCCTTCACGCCTTTGGTGCTGTGGATGTATGTATGTGATATGGTTGGGGTTTGGTAACCCGAGATGTCCCCTAATCATAATAAAATACCCTTGTGTATACGTGTTTGAGTTAGCTGTTAGCTGTTCAATCTTTGTTTATGTGCTGCCTTGACAAATTTTGAGCGATATAACCCGGCCTAAATGAATATTTCAGGGGGAAATAAGGGTTAGCTGACGCACGTTGAGAATAATGACGACTGGGCCAGATTTTTGAAATGATGACGACTCGTCACTATTTTTGGGACTGGTGATATTTATATATATATATATACGTATACGTTTTAAGAAATGTATGTCATTGAAATATATTTATAATATGTATCAAAAATATACTGGAGCTATCCATTAGCTTTTTAAAATTTAGTAAAACAAATTAATCATATGGTTCAAAATACTGAAAACTTGTTTGGCAAGTGGCAACTCACGTCTCACGCATGGACATTGGACAATTCCGTTTGCGCGAAAATTTAACTTGTTTGCTTTTTATTTTAAAAACTTGATGCCGATGGTGGCACTCACCACACTCCACCTATGTAACAGTCCATTTTGTTAAAACAAACTTCGAAGCTTACCAAACATGAACGTTATTTTAAAACCCCGAGAGTATTATGTTGGTGTTTCACAGTAGTATTTATATTAATTTCTTTAACATGTTTTTTTTTGAAAACTTGGCAAAACAAATACATTCAGAGGCTGCTGCCTGCTTGTATATCGACAACTGGAACCACTTGTGTACCTTGACAGAGGTTTGCTCTTTTTGCTGTAATTCTATGGCTGATATTTAAAAAATGGAGTAGAGCGCCAGACCCGCAGAACAAACCTTAACTGATTATCAGTCTATTTTAACTGTTTGTTTTGTTTTGTTTTTCAAGCAGTTTGCAGAAATAGCATACTGTGTGGATTTTTTTTTAAAAAGGGATAATTTTCAAATATTAGAATTTGTCACGAATCACAACTCGTACGCGACTATCACTAAACGGCAATATAAAAACAGTCAGGTTATATTTTGATTCTTGTTTTTTTTTGGTTAAAAACAAGAACAAGTAATGCATAGCCTAAATACTACTAAACAGAACAAATAAAGTGTATAATTTAGGCTATGAATAATGATGCCGTACGATAGCACTGTTGAGTGTGGACTCGTGGAGACTGTGAGTGTCTGTGGAGTCTGGGCCTCTGAGTCTGAGGGCCGGAGAATCCCGCACAAGCAACGCAAGGAAACTTTTAAAATTTTAAATTTTTATTTATTATTTTCATTTTCATTTTGAACCCCCCCCCCCTTAAAGAACGCTTTCCAGTATGTACAATACAACTTTAAAACAGGTCTTTTCAGTACCAGTAGCAGACATAATCACACATGCACAACACAATCTGTCAGTTCCCTTACATACTGTGCTTTCATATCATCAGACGAACAACATATCGACCTGTGATCGATAAAAACTGACATCTTTGCCTTATTTCAGTCCACACACATCTAGTGAAGTCATGAAACTACCTGTTGCGTGGATACATAGTGTATTAGCTTCATTGCTATTTTTAGCATGCTCCGACGCAGCTCTGTGTGGGGAAGTGCAGAACGATGCCGGCTACACATGCGATGTGTTGTATAGATTCGACATGTCGGCAAGTGCAAATGAGGTAGATTCACCTGCTGAATATAATGGTGTGTGCTGTAAGCTTGATGGATGCCAAAAAGCCACAGGCGGTGTCTTATTAGAGGTCTTCAGAGAGTGTGCCGCCGGCATAGACCCACGAACTGGGTCGACGGTGACGGTCGATGTCACCGTGTTGAATTCCGGAGGCTCTGTACTATCAAACGCAAATATACTGCTCACAAATACAAACACAGGTGAAGAGATTGAGTTTGCGTATAATGGTCAGACAACGTTCTCGTTGGATGAGGGGGGCAGCTACGATATCACTGTTCTCGGTTTGGATGGATACTCAATCCAGACTGAGGCGGGCACCGAAAAGATGAGTGGTACTGCATTAACAGACGATACAGTTGTGGACGGCGTATACTCTCTAGTGAATGTGACTGTAGATACTGAGGTGGAGTTTATGTATATGGCACCTCAAATGAACAAACAAATAACAATCCGCGCTGAGGATGATGTCGGTAACGTTATATCTGATGCTCAAGTAGAGGTTACAGATGTAGCTGCCGGTACATCGCAAATTTATACCGTAAGCGACGATGAATGGGATCCGACTACAGGTACTTTCATCTTCGATCTACCATCGAATGAAGATTACCAATTCGAGATCCTGAACACCCCGAGCAATGTAATAGCCGTCGACGAGATAAATGGGGACAATCTTGCCGATGGGAAGACAGTACTTATGGTTAGCGAAGACACGACTATCACCTTCGTATATGCGGTAGAAACGACGTGCCAGATCGCCTACTTTGACGCAGGCGGGGCTTGCAATGCCGGCTTCTTGGAGCAGGGCTGGAAAGCTTGCTATGGTAGCGATTGCACGCAACCCATCTGCTGCAGTCAGCGAACCTGTCTAACTGAAACCGATCTTACTTCGGGTTCCATCTGTGACGAATATAGACCTAAGGTGGACTTTAGTACCATTGCTTGTGGGGAGGGAAGCGGTGTTGCCTGCAGCTTTGAGCTGTGTTGCACAACGGACGTTCTACCACCGCTCACACCGCACATTGAGGACCAATGTTCCACCTCGGCTTCCATTATTAATATTGACTTTGAGGATGCCGCTGGCTTGGGATATAACGATGACGACGACTTGGACACTAACTACAGACCCGAGGGAATCACCTTCTCTCTTACAACCACCGGATCGTTCGCACCTTACAGTCTGCGAAGTTCACCAAGGCTCGAGGCCGAAGGTGGCCCGAAAACCGCAGCTGGGTTCTGGACGTCCTGTCGCCATCCTTCAGGAAAGACTGTGTATGACTACGATTACAAGAACACATTGGGTGGCTATTTCTTGAAGTTGGTCGGCTTAGACTCAGATGACATCCCATACATGCCGGCGTTGCTCGTGACCTACAACACACACGGGTCGACTCAGGCTGCGGGTATGTTGTACGATATCGATGGCAACGCGAATAAAATCGAGGCGTACATGGTGAGTATCTACGATGAGAACAGGAACCTTCTGGGCTCAGACTATTCGATACGCGGTACTACAGCTAAGTGTACTGATAATCTCTACGAAGGTACCTATTGGCAGTTTGTAGTCAACTCTACCAACGGCGTCCCTATCAAGTATCTGCGTATTGACTACATCGGCAGTGGCAATCCGACGAATATTGGAATGGTATGTACCGAAGTTTGTCATGTCATAGTTTCTGAGTACTTGTCTCGTGCACTTTCTCGATTTGTTTACTTTTTTTCACACGTGACAGTGCTTTGAGCCACTAGACTTTTCGATACAGTGTCGCTGAAGCGTGAGTCAAGTCTCAACTTGTTCAGCTGTCGTGCACTTATTTTTTACCTACCTAATCACACGTCTATACCCTCAAGTAGCCCACACTCTTCTAATTGTCTTCCGTTCTACATTTCAAACAGGGCTTCGATAATTTCAGGGCCTTCGGTTGCACCGAGGATGCAAGAGTGATCAACGCTTTCACTACAGGCTAATAAGGATAATAACTGATGCCGTGTTTCCTGCGTTGTACTAGTAGCGGAACCAGATATTGTACCCATATATAACCACTGCACAGTGTCTTCCGAGCGTGCCGGGTACCGTACAACGCGAGACGATTACCTCCCGCAGGGCAGCATATTCGCTCGAAATAAACATATGCCTTTTGCAATCGTGGAACCCGTGCTGTCAACAGCAATTTACCTCGCGAACTTGGCCGTTTACATTAACTAAAAGAATGTTTTCTTTAAATTATCGTCTCAAATTAAATAATATTTATAAATATATATATATATATCGATATAGAAATAGCAAAAGTAATATAAGTTAATTATATATATATATCCATACATATATATATATATATATGTGAGTGTATGTATATGGAAGTATTTATCAATGTATGTATGTTTCAATGTATTTTAATGCATGGCTATATATACACAAACTTAATATATATATATATATATATGCAATATATAATAAATATACATACATCTACATATACATAATATATGTATATTCACAAATATATATTTTCAAGTATATATTCACAAATTTTATACATATATACATATTTTATGAATATTCATATACATTTATATATTATTATATATATATATATACATATATATATATATATATATATAAAAATATATATCAAACATATATATACATATATATGTTTATAAACATATCTCATGAACATATTTTGCATAAACATAATACCATTATATATATATGTTAGTTTGTTCATATATATAAAATAAAAATATATATATTATTTTTTATATTTATATATATATATATATATATTATGTATGCATATATGTATATATGCACATAAGTATTATTATATATATATATATGTATATAATATATATATATATATATATATATGAATATATATGTGTAGTAT
>LUCW03002225.1:12500-22500 GCA_001586965.3 Sphaeroforma sirkka | reverse complement strand
CAATAAAAAAATTCAGCAAATAAAACATTATGGAAAAAAAATTGTTCACGTGACACTGCGTGTCTGTGACAGTGGTTTGTTCTATGTAATTTTTTTGTGCCAATAATGCCATAGATGTCAGTTTTTACATACATATAAGTACAGTAATATATTTTTCCGCAGCTAATATTAAATTTAATTAGAATTCATGATGGTGTAGGAATTTTCAAAGAAGCTTTAGAATGTAGATCTTTCAATTTTAAACTTTTAGTATTACAACTCTGATGAGTAATTAAGTATATATCTAATCACTTATCTCTGTTAACGAATAAAAAAGATGAATTTTAAATACGTTCACGCCCATCCTCTTATGGGAATTTATAATTGGTTCCGGTGACATATTTGGGTTCTGAGAGTTCTCCCTGATTTCTCAGAGTATGAGAGCGAGAGTAGTATTTTTTCTATTTTTTTGTATCTACTACTCTACTCTTCTCTCTCTGTCTCTACTAGAGTGAGAGAGTAGAGTCTCTTTTTATGCTTTCTGTATTGCGTTAAAACGGACAAAAATAAATAATAAGCGTTTACGTTTAAAGTTTATCCTAGCTATAGTCCTTTAGGATTTCAAATAGGTACGTATTTTGAGGCGGCCTATTATTCACGAATTGTCCAAAAATCAGCTCATCCTTTATTGTCAAAATAAGGTTCGGTGACTATATAGATGTATATGTATATGTATATATGTGTATATGTATAAGTATATGTATATGTATATGTATATATATATATATCTATCTATATATATATATATATATGTGTGTGTAGTGATATATATATACATATATATATATATATATATACATATATATATATACATATATATATATGCATATGTAAATGCATATGTATATGCATATGTAAAGTTCGGTGACCACTATTGTATATTTACTTCTTGTACATATACACGTGAAACTATGCAATTGTAGTCGTTTGAAGTCTGAAGTAGCAAACATTCTTCTTATTGCAAGTAGCACACATTCTTCTAATTGTAAGTAGCACACATTCTTCTAACTGTACGTAGAACACATTCTTCTAATTGGACGTGCACACCTTCTTCGAATTGTGTACCATTTTCATGTCCATACAGGGTTTGGATAACTTCAGGGCCTTCGGTTGCACCAAGGATGCAAGAGTGATCAATGCGTTCAAGTAAGGCTAATAAGGATGATAAACATAATAAAATGTTCCGAAGGTTGCACGCGTATGTATATACTATACGTAGTACCCATATATTATACTATCAATGCACAGCATCTAAAGTATCGACAGGAGCGATCCTACCGTGCGTGTTTCGTACAATGCGAAGCAAACAATACCCTGCGACTCGAGATAGAGTCCATCTGCCGCTGGCAGAAGTGTAATTTCGTGCTGTTTGTTTGCTAATCAACAACCTGTAACCGCAGGAGAATAGAACTGTGTAGTTAAGCAGGAGCGTAGCACTGAATACCGAAGATCTTGTCTGTTGAATCGTACGTTTTAAGATTCCGGTATATTTACTGTGGGAAACAGGCGAGGCCAACTCAGCTCACTCGGCCGTCAGCTTCACAAATACCGCGTCAAACTTTACGTTTTTAAGTGTTTTGTTTAATTGCTATCAGAATCGGACAGACTCACAGCGAACTTGGCCGTGAACTTCTCCTGCGCCGCATCGCGTACGACCTGCCCTTTACGCAAACGGTCCCGTATCAAAAGAAAACGGGACATGCGTCTCCATTTGTTGAGCACTGTTTGCTCTCGTTTGCTTTCTACGAGACGTTCCTTTTCCTGTGCGAAAACAAATACAGAGATGAAACAATAAATCTCAGGTCTCTTTTGTCGGTGTATATGTTATTTTGGATCGGGATCCGTGAGTGAATTAAAATGGGACGATACGTGAAAGAATGGATTATCACATGTTTTTTTGTATTGATTATAAAAGAGAGCGTACACTGTACACATACGATAATAACAAAATAGTATATACTGTTATACTTGTTATACTAGAGATTTATGTCACTTGTTCCTGTACACATATGATATAAACAATATAGTACATACTGTTTTACTAGAGTTTTAGGTTACTTGGTCTAATAATGTCACATGAACAAACAGATGCTTCAATAATTCCGTCAGGCAAAGCTACATGTACGTGTGTTGTAAGTACAACAACCGCTTCCATACCATGCGTTGTTGTATCCACGCGTCATTCAGTACTCCGGCGTTCTCTGTTAATACCACAACACCAGCGTATTTGGGAGCCATCTATACCCGAAGAAGGCGGTGAAGAATGTTATTACAGTACAGTGAAAGAAACGATGATGGATCCTATATATAAATGTATATATATATAGATATATAAATATATATATATATATATACATACATATATATAAATATATATATATATCTGTAACTATAACTAATTCTATATATATATAAAATAAATAAATATATATATATATATATATATATATATATATATATATATATATATATATATATATATATATATATATATATAATATATATATATATGTGTATGCATGCATGTAATGTGTGTGCGCAATACGTATACGTATGGCAATGTATGTGTGTGTAAATACGTGTGTATGCATGTATATATGATGATGAACGTATTATGTGTGCAATGTATATAAATGAATGTGTGGATGTATGTGTGGATATTTTTTTTTTTTTTATTTATATGTATATATATATATATATATGGTTATATATACATAAATATAAATATAAAATATACAATGACATGCATATATGTGTGTATGCAGCAATGTGTTTATAATACAATGACATAATAAATATGCCTATGTGTATGTATAATATGTAAATGTAATAATATGTATGTATGTATGTATATATTATGTATAATATAATATATGCATAATTGACATGTAATGTATTGGTAATAATAATGTATGTGTGTGTATATCCATCCGCATTATCCATCTGTTTTCTGTATTGTTAATAATGATATAATATGTGTATAAATAATATGTAATAATAATATGTAATATTAATACATAATAATAACATATGTGTAATGCTATATAATATATGTATATGGTATAATGGCATAATAATAATAATAATATGTATGTGTATATTGTATGTAGCAATGTATATATTATATACATATACCAATAATAATATGTAATAACAATATTATATATGTAATAATATGTATATGTACATGTATGTGTATACATAATAATACGTAATAACCAACAACAATACATGCAGCATACGTAAAGATAATGTATGCATGGCATAATATATAATAATATTGTGTAATATTAATAATTGTAATAATATATACAATAATAATATTACATATAATAGCGCATGTGCATGCAATATACATGCAGCATATAATAATATATATGTGCATAGCATACATGTGCATATATGTAATATTATTATAATACATGTATGTTGGTATTACGTATGCTGCATATATATATATATATGTAATAATAACATGCATTAATAATAATAATATATAACAATATAACAATAATATATATATGTATATATGCATTTGTGAGATATATAACATACAAAATATATGTATATAAAATTATTAATGGATGATGTTTGTAATGTGTACGTATGTATATACATTGTTGAATAATATATGCATTTATAACATATATATGTGCAATGATGATGATGTTTTGTGTTGTGTGTTGTGTGTGGTGTATATGATTATATGTATATATATATGTATATATATATATATAATATACATGTATATATATATATATATATATATGTATATATATATATATATATATATATATATATATATATATATATATATATGATGATGATGATGATGATGATGTGTGTGTGTCCATGTATATGTTTATGTATATATATTGATGATGATGTGATGATGTATGTATGTATGTATATAAAAATTCTATTAATGGATATATATATATATATATATATATATATATGTATGTATATATACACAAATATATATATATATATATATCTCGATATCTATATCTATATACAAACATTTACTTATAACAGTTTATAATATGTATATACATCATATACAAACATGTACGTACAAGAAAATACGAACACATACACTCTGAGCCTTGTACTCAAAACCGGTCATAGCAACGCGGTAATGAAAGCCCAGCTTCTTCGCAATAGCCGCACACCCAGGCAGTGCCACATGTCTGGTACCCTCTGGTAGCATACTGGGATGGTACAGATCTACATTGCCATACTGATTGCAGGGAATACGGCCGTTTGCATCCATCTGTGGGTAGAGTTAAGTGAGGGCGTATGTGAGTGTGGATGTATGTGAGTGTGGCTGTATGTGAATGTGGGTGTATTGAGGTGTGGGTGTATATAAGTGTGTGTATATAAGAGTGGGTGTATGTAAGTGTGGGTGTGTATAAGTGTGGTTGTATATAAGTGTGGGTGTATGTAAGTGTGGGTGTATATGTGTGGGTGTATATTAAGTATGGGTGTATGTAAGTGTGGGTGTATGCTAGTGTGAGTGTATATAAGTGTGGGTGTATATAAGTGTGGGTGTATGCAAGTGTGGGGTGTGTATAAGTAAGGTTTGTATAAAAGTGTGGGTGTGTGTGTAAGTGTGGGTGTATAAGTGTGGGTGTATAAAAGTGTGGGTATATATAATTGTGGGTGAATAAACGTGTGGGTGCATATAAGTGTGGGTGTATATAAGTGTGGGTTTGTATAAGTGTGGGTGTATATAAGTGTAGGTTTATATTAGTGTGCGTGTCTAAAAGTGTGGGTATACATTTGGGGGTATACATAAGTGTGGGCAGACCACTGTGTTCTGGGATGATGTTTGTACATGTATGTGTGCATGATGTAAATCGGCGCGAATTATATCCGAATGAATGAGTTCACTGGGTGAATGGTTTTAAGCCTATAGTACCACACTAGTTGTAAGATTGAAGGCAAACCGGTGTATGCTGCGATGGTATAGATTTCAATGACCTACTATCTGAAAGTGTGGTACTGTGTCTGGTAGATTCAAGAACAAGAAGTGTACGTGAGTGTAGGCTTAGGTAGAGTACCACAATGATTCCAGAACAAGTGAGTGGAAGGGTTTATCATGTAATATATATATATATATATATATATATATATATATGTGTGTGTGTGTGTATATATATATATATATATATAAGGAGGGTCTGAATAATTGCATGCCGTAAAACCTTGATACATCCGAACACCTATAGCCGTGGTATTTTTACTCTATACATTGTCCTCTGCTCTACTCTCTTAGAATTTACTCCAATCTACTCCAATCTACTCCGACAATGACATACCTTTGGTCTTACAAAGGCCCGTGTCTGCCATTCGCCGAAGAGTTCAACGTCACGTGACCCCTCTCCACTGCGTAGCTTCTTGGTCTCAACTCGCACAGCTATTGCGTTGGGTTGAATATCTCTGCCCTATTTGGATATGTACATATGTGTAAATATGCTAATGCATAGATGTACAAGCACACATATATGTGAGTATGTATATACATTGACGTACAAGCACACATATGTGCAGATATGCTAATGTGAGTAGGTATATACTTTGACGTACAAGCACACATATATGTAGATATGTATATATATAGATGCACAAGCACACATACATGTAAATATGTATATACATTGATGTACAAGTATACATGCGTGAATACACACATCCATCAATGCACAAGAATACATACGCGTAAGGTGTGTACACATTCATACCTAACAAAACACATGTGTACAATAACCCATCTCTCTCCATCGCAGGTATATAAACACAAAGCAAGTCCACCCACCCCATACCACATCTCACAATCCATAACTACCACTTACACGCTTATTCCAGGCCATTCTGTCCCTGAGTGTGTGCACCTGAGACCGCCGATACACAATCTCCCCACGCACATAGCCCAATGCGGGTAGAGAGGGGTCGTCCTTAGGGTATATCACTTGCCTGAGAACAAACCACCAGAACAAACTCACGAGTCAGTGTCTTGGGTATATCACTTGCCTGAGAACAAAAGACCAAGAAAAACTCACGGGTCAATGTGTTCTCAGGTGCTTACGCGTGTATTACCAGCCTACGCACACATTACTATAAGTCACTCCAAGGGGGAGGTGAAAGGACCGGTCCACTGAGCGATATTTAAGGTGCAGTATTGGCCTGGATATACGCCACAGGAAAACGCTGAGTGCCAAAGGGGTTGGGAGGATTCCCGTCAGGGTTGAATGTCTGTACGCATTAGAAATGTTAGCTGTTCTCGTAAAAACTGTTGAGAGGAGAGGAACGCAAAGGTCAGGGTACTGGTAGGTGCATGTTCATATACAATACACAAAAGCCAACAAATACCAACACTCTTATAAAGCTCAGACACTTCTGGTTGTCATGTGCTACAGAATGTGTAGTGGATAGATCCTGGACACAGAGGAAGGGAGAGCAACACTCTTATGCATATAAAACAATATATATATATATATATATATATATATATATATATACATATATGTATATATATATATATATATATATATATATATATATATATATATATATATATATATATATATATATATATATATATATATATATATATATATATATATATATATATATATATATATATATATAAATTTACGCCTATGCATACCTTTTGTTACAATGACGCTCGAGTGAGTAGAGGGGATGAGACCTGAAGCCAGCGATGGTGGGCCATCCTTTCTTTTGATGTCCTAATGCCATGACCGCGTTTTCCTCTTGATCTGCCTATGTACATACAAATACAATGTCAACGGGGTGTAATTACATTCAGATAGAATGTCAATAAAGTATATATTCGGGTGAAAAGCCAACAGGGTATATACACAAGTGAAATGTCAAAAAAGATCTAGACGTGCTTGTACAACATAAATGAGACAGCTACGTGTGCGATACAAAGGCAATGCAACAACATGAACGTTGACAGCGCGTGCGATCAATTAAACACCCTCGTGTAGCGTAACGGTGACAACGTCTAAACATTGTGCACACATACCATAGCCACCTACAATATACAAAGGCATTAGAAGGCTATGCACATACATATTAAAGAATGTTCGTGTGCAGAGCCTTCTAAATTATACAAAAAGGCTATGCACTAGAAGGCTATGCATATACATCTAAAAGAATGTCCGTGTGTAGAGCCTACTGAATTATACAAAGAAGGCTATGCAATACAAGGCTATACACATACATCTAAAAGGATGTTCGTGTGCAGTGATGATATACACGGTTACGGAGGGATAGTACTGATGTGAACCTCGTGTAGTATATACAACCTCTAACTTACAGATGTAGATCACATTTTGTTCCAGGGTTTTGGGTGCTAGAGTTAGATGAACCCTGGTCGATCCTTCTAGTACGTGCATATCACATGCGTCTATATCTACAGATGAAGAATGTGGGTTTATATTCCTGCGCTTATATATGACTGATAATTCATATACACACACGTGTGGAACATGCACACATATATATATTGCAAATTCATATACATACCCGTGTGACACGTGTGCATACATATGGTATATAATAATGTAAATACACGTTTGATACGCTTACATATATTTTTGGATACATGACTGCGAATTATAATATACAAAATGTGTGATACATGGCCATACATATACGTATACATATAAATGTAACGATACATATGCGTGTGATGCACATACATACGCATTCGTATACATAACTACAACGAATACGTATATACAACTACAACGCACACGTATAACCAATGATACACACACACGTGTGATGCACATACACACGCATACGCACACACAGCTAGCCACTCACCCTCGCATTCTTGGGCAAATATGGTCCTAGTACATAGCCACTCCACAGACTCTCCGGTAGGCGTAGCCGTTGTGTCTCGGTAAGCCATTTATCTGCGTACCGTTCCGTGACGTCCTTCACCTCCCCACTCTCATCCACCCCCAGCACATACACCACCGGTTTGTGCAGTCGCGCGGTAGGTATGGGTTCCAAATTTAGAACAATCGGGTTGACCGTGGTCCACAGGCGCTTGTTGCGTGCGTTGGGATTGCGTATGTACACCTCCACCCACGTGTCTATGGACGGCTGTGTGTGTGCACGTGGTAACGGATGGTTGGTATTGAGTATGACAGTGTGTAGGTACTACCACTGACAATGATTGCGTATGTACACCTCCTGTGTGTGTGCACGTGGTAACGGATTGCTGGTATTGAGCATGACAGTGTGTTGGTACTACCACTGACAATGATTGTGTATGTACACCTCCACCCAAGTGTCTATGGACGGCTGTGTGGGTGCACGTGGTAACAATTGTGAGCATGACTGTGTTGGTACTACCACTGACAATGATTGCGAATGTACACCTACTGTGTGTGTGCACGTGGTAACGGATTGCTGGTATTGAGAAAGACAATGGCGCATGGTTTCAAATATATATAGACGGGGAGTGTGCACATGGTTATAGTGAATTATATATTAAGAACATTCTCCACTGGTATCTACGGTGAGACCAATCGCATCGACACGGTTCGAAAACCCTAAAAACCCTAAAGTACTAGGTGCCATGGAGTCATGTTTGTCGTATATTTGTTGGTATGAAATACACTTTACAGTACAGACTGGTACAGACACTTGGTAGGTATTTTTTCTATAAATAGAATACTCGGAAGAACGATACAATGCATGTGTCAATGGTGCGTTGTGGAGCTATTTAATAGGCTGAGGACAGTATGTACATACCAGAATTGTACAGACCCTTGGTAGTAATTAGTTATATACTTAAACCAGAATTATACATATGCTTGATAGGTATAAGTTCTATATTTAGGACAACGGCTTAAACTCTGAGACAAAAAAAAAATGGGATTGGATATATTGGTGGCTAAGATTGTCCCATAACAACGCTCAAAGAACCCCGATTCAAACCCAACATATATACATAACACGCACACATACACTTATATACATACCAGCACACATACACCTATATACATAACACGCGCACATACACCTATATACATAACACGCACACATACACCCATATACATAACACGCACACATACCAGATCAGTATCACTCTTAGTTACACTCCTGCTAGCCTGCGCAGATGACCTCTGCGCACTCCTTCCCGTGGGCATTGACGAGCGCGTAGACACCCACCGTGAGTCTATCCCACTTGTCCTATATATATCTCCCGCTAAAGCTGAATCCGCATTGATATCTGTACGGGTTGTGATTGTGTTTGTATCTGTACGCGTATGAATATGCCTATCGCTCTCCGCATGTGCAGCATCAGTTGTACTTGTATGTGTATGTGTATGAATATGTGTATCTGTATTTGTACTTGTCTGGGCCATACAACAGCTGCTGGAGCCCTCCCCTTCATTGCCTACCATGTCCCTATTTCGCGTTTCCTTCAGTCGCAGTTGAGTGCGTGCGTTGGGTCGTGCTGTATCCGCCAGAGATACCATCATCCTCTGCTTACCACTGCCTGCATAGTACCGCGACAAAGCGGGAGAAAACGAGACAGCAATATGGAATAGTGTCATTAACATGTCATAACAAAGTGTCACAAGAGTGTCAGTTACCACCATCCTCTGCAATACAAAAGGTGTCACAAGCGTCACAAACCGTGTCAAAAGAGTGTCATCCGCACAGCAGCCCCTACCATTCGCCCGTGCCTGTCCTTCCGGTGGTGTGATCGTGCCATGTGCATCGTCCACTGCACCGTGCCCACGACTCTCTCTCCCGCTCTGTGTTTGTGTGTTCGTCTGCGTCTTTGTGTACGTGTGTGTATTCGTCTGTGTCTGTGTGTCTCTGTGTGTGTTCGTATCTGCTTGTGTATCTGTGTGTGTATCTGCATGTGAGTCTTGTACTTCCTGTGTGTGCGTGCGTCTCC
>LUCW03002225.1:0-5000 GCA_001586965.3 Sphaeroforma sirkka | reverse complement strand
AAGTCCTTATTGACTTTGAAATAGATAGTACAGTAGAGTCTTACTGCTTCGCATTGTAGTACCCTTCCAAAAAGTACGCTATAGCCAACTTGGACGTATTAATTTTGGTCTTAGACGTCTTATTTGTGGTGCTGCTTGAGTGGCTTACCTATATACTTGAAGAATATCACGCATACATAACCAGCACGAAGAATTTATGGAACTGTCTGGTCGTGCCATTTATCAGCTGAAAAATTAAGTTATTCATCCGTGGCTAGGCTTTCATTAAGCACTAAATTAGCCCAGGTCCACATCTAGTACGTCCCCACGTACCAATGGAGTGGCAGGAATCGATGAATAATGTGTGTTATTTGGTGGAGTTGAGGCGCTTGAGCTGGATTCCGATGGCGTGGCATGTTACGATCCACCAGCATGAGACGCGCGGCTTGACTTTGGAACACGCTGTTTTCGTCAACGGTTAGTTTGTACGGTTTATAGTGAGGAGGAAACTGCACTAAAAATAACTTGATATTTTTGACATATTCTCTTTTAATAGATTTGATTGTGTCAGAATACCGTATTTTGTACAATCGCATATTAAATTGATCGCATACCTATTGTTTACAGAACCATCCAATCAACTCGATGAAAAATAAGTTGTTGCCCTGTTAAAAGCTGTAGAAATACGGTCTCCGGTCAGTCTAAAATATCAAGATCAATTGAGATGATACATTGGTTTTTATTTGTATTGTAAATAATTTAGTACAAGCTCTTTTTCCAATATTTCCAAAGTGTTCTAAATTCACTTTGATGGCTCCAATAGCCTGAGTATTTGGTATGACTCATCTACTTGGACCTATTTGAGACATTAGTAGATGTAGGATATTATAAACTAAATTTTATAATCTCCGAACTACTACTTATAGATTTTGGTCCTCCCGCCAATCTCCAAAATCCAATATGTAAACTTCGATGGAAATTACTAGGTTTCAAACTATATTAAACTAAAATACAATTTAGTCAGTTAGGATTTAGCAGTGGTAGCTTGTGTAAGAATGATCGGGACTGCCTCTTGTTAAGAGCCTAAATATCCTCGATCACACAGGGCGTACCTCTAGCTGTTCTTTATTGAATAATTTTCACTAGAAGTACTAAGTGTTCATGACCACTTGCCTAATTTGTAAATAGACATATTAACGTAAGTCACGTTAATACATTAGCTGATATTAATAAAATTCCATCTGAAGAAAAGTTAAAAAAAGAAAAAGACTTATTGGATTTTGGAGATTGGCGGGAGGACCAAAATCTATAAGTAGTAGTTCGGAGATTATGAAATTTAGTTTATAATATCCTACATCTACTAATGTCTCAAATAGGTCCAAGTAGACGAGTCATACCAAATACTCAGGCTATTGGAGCCATCAAAGTGAATTTAGAACACTTTGGAAATATTGGAAAAAGAGCTTGTACTAAATTATTTAAAATACAAATAAAAAAACCAATGTATTATCTCAATTGATCTTGATATTTTAGACTGACCGGAGACCGTATTTCTACATAGCCCCCAGTAGCTTTTAGAACTACGAACGTACGTTAAGATACGATCTAGTTGGTAAAGCGAAAACCAAAGTAAAAAAAACGGTTTCGGCCATGACTTATCGAGTAAGTATGTGCCTATATGTACGAGTTCAAGACTCATGTTGTACTCTATGTCGTTTAGTATTTGGTCCAGTAACCATTTCCGATGTAGGCGCCTTACGTTTATTATTTGGTAAGGTAATAGCCAAAGGCTGTTCTTCATTAGTAAGTAAGTTTGAACAATTTTCTGCACTGTTGGTAAGCAGATCAGAAAGTTTAGTCACGTAAGAAGTAGGTGGCAAATAGGGAATTTCAGATCCGTCAGGGTTTGTAGTCACCTGAGGAAACCCTTTTCGTTTATCTCGTGTGTTCTTATGTAAACGCTTATTCCATTTCTTATTAAAGATACGAAGAAAGTCGCGAGATTCACGAAATGCATCGGAGGTTAGCCAAGCTACTGTCCCATCCATGAAACGGGTCTTGTAGTAAGTGTAACCGTCTTCGGATGTTTTGTCAATTATATCTTTGACTTGTGACTCCATAACTGGTACATCAGAATCAAATGAGCGAGCGAATGAGAGTTCGGAGGTAGGGATACGGTGAGTGCCTAGATTGGTTGCGCTAGTACCATCAATGTTATTCACTTCGTAAGTATCACTCTTCTCATCATGGTAGGAAATAACAAAAGGTCCTATCGTCTTAGAAGAGAGTTCGGTAACGTTGGCGTTTCGATTTATAATGTTAACGTAATCGCCGACTTTGAACTGAACAATGTTCTTAGTGTTATTCCATCGGTCATACGCTTTAAGTAGGACGCGATTCTTGTGCTCGAGTAAACAGGGTAAACAACGTTCTGCATATGCTCGATCTTTTGTAGCCACGGAGTAACGTGTTTCTCGGGCGCAGTTTTATCAAACGTTGCTTGTAATTAACTATAGCGGCCAAAGAAATAGTGAAACGGGAGTGTTCCAGTTTGAGGATTCATGCAGTTATTCATTTGAGTCTGAACCCATTTCAAATGATAAGGCCACATATCCTCAACGTCGTTCAGTGCGGTACGCAAGAGTTTCTTAAGTTCTCTATGACTGTCTCATTTGCACCCTGCGTTTGAGGTTTGTAGGGAACACCACGCCTATGGGTCATGCCTGATACGAGCATAAGTGCCTCCATTACGTCGGTACAAAACTCACTACCGTTATCAGAACATAGTACTCGGGGAAACCGAAGTCATTAAAGACGTGATAGCATAATTCTGCCACTGTTTGTGGACGTTTGTTCGGTATTGCATAAAGCAAGTTATAGCCCGAAGCCACACATAAGAAATGACAGATATATACATCGCCAGTATGCTTGGATCGCGGAGTTTAACCAAATCGACTATGACTCGGCGCATCGGTTGGTCTTCTGTCACACTTTTTAGGGGTGCCCAACCGTATCGCTTGATCTGGTTCTTTTCACAATCAGTACAGCGTCGGTATACTTCACGTATGGTTTCTTTCAGCGCCGGGTGATCAAGCCCTGCACGAATAGCCATTTTATAAGTATGCTCATATGCTCGATGCGTTAAATTATGTATAATTTTAACTCTACTTTCGAGCTCCTCTAAGTCAGTCAGATTCTGCGTAACGCTGGCTGGATGAACCATAGTCCTGTTGGAAAGGGCAACCTCAGTATCAGGAGGGTAGACTCCTGAGATACAGAATTGACAACATTAGATTGTTGAAGTATCTTCTTCAGTTGTTTCGCAACTCCTGGCTGTTCTTTAAGCAGCGCTTTAGTGTAGTTGAGTGGGAGCTTCCAGGTTCTCTTAGAGTTTTGAGTCTTTGATCCATGGCCTTAGCTAGTTCCATGTTTTTTACGATCTAATGCCGTTTCAATCGGCATTACCTCTCGACCGCAATCTTGTTGGGTGCATGTGTTGTACGAGTCTTGAGCTTTTGTTCAAACTCTTTTAGACTCCTCTAGTTTAGCTAAGAATTCGGTTGAGGGTTTCCACTTAGTGGTACCTGCAGAACCGATGCGACAAACAATGGTGTTTCCAAGGCGTCTTCTTAATAGAATAGGATCCCTGATACAAGAACGTGTCGGTTTCACGGTCGACATAAATAGGTTCGTCTTGAATCATATTAATTAAATCACGTATCCATGGGTCGGAGTTACGTAAGGGACAACACAGCGTAATGGTAGATTTCGTAATATTAACATAATTTAACAACAGTGCGATAAGTTGACAAGGTGGGTTAGCCCACGCATTATGCTTTGATAAGTCAAGCTGAAATGCATCACCTTTAGGATGAGTCAACGACCTATATTCAGAAACCTGTTTGTTTATGTTCTGCGGCGAACATATCAACAGTAAATGGACCCCATCGTGATAGAGCGAGGTTAAACCATTTCTTATTTAGCATCCAATCGGTTGCTAATAACTCTTTGACTGTTTTCTGGTAGTCGGGCATCAAGTCGAGAGAGCATGTCAGGAAGATGGTTATGTATTCCTGGAATGTGTGTTATATTAAAAGCGAACTTGGCAATAATGTCATGCCAGCGGCTCACCAACTGTGAATCAGGGTTCATATCTTTTAAGTATGTTAAAGACTTTTGATCACAGGCGACAGTAAAGTAACTTCCATAAAGGTAGTCTTAAACTGTCTTAGCGCAGTAACTATAGCAAGGAGCCTTGTTTAACGGTAGGTAATTCTGTTGACTCTTATTATAACTCTTGCTAAAGAATTGTATGTAGCGCGGTTTACCATTTATCGTTTGGTAAAGCACTCCACCTACCGCTCGATCTGAAGCGTCGGTTGCTACTTGGAATGGGACACCATCCACAGGGTACTGCATGATGGGTGCGTCCATTACTTACTTTTGACTAGTTTAAATGCATCATCACATTCTTTTTAGTCCAAAGCTTTCCCAAAGGTCCTTTGTGCAGCCGTAGGTGACTGAAAGGCTTTTAAGTAATGAGAAAGATGCGGTACCGAACCGAGAAGAAGTTAACAAACCCACACACAGAGTTCACATCTCTTCCAGTAATTGGTGTTGATAAATCCAACAGAAACTGTTTCTTGCCAGGATCAATTTCTACCCCCCGCTGCAGATACTTTGTAGCCAAGTAAGTGTATAGTATCGTTAGCAAAAGAACACTTGTCTTCGTTAATCTTAAGTTTAGCATGATTAAGTCGCTTTAAGACTTCTTTAACGAGTTTAGCATGTTCATGTGCTGTCTTTGTAAAGATAACTATATCATCTAAATAGACTGATACGTTATACGACAGGTCCGCAAATAGTTCCATCATAACTTGTTGGAAGAAAGAAGGTAACATGTAAGCCTTCAGGTGCACCTTTAAATTGGTACTTTCTTACCTTGCCAAGTAAAGGAAAAAAAGTATTTCCTATGCGGCTCATATATTTGTAATTGATGGAATGCAGCTTTTTAAGTCTAT
>LUCW03002224.1:10000-11449 GCA_001586965.3 Sphaeroforma sirkka | reverse complement strand
TATATATATGTATATATATGTATATATTACATATGTTACTCAGCAGCCTTCTTCGCGCAAGATGCAGACCAGCCACTTTGTGTTCACAGAGGAACACAAAGCGACTGATACTGCTCACGTGGACATGTTTGTTTTCCTGACGGAGTTGGACAAGGCTACCTCGCACGAGGGAGTGGCGACGGAATGTATGAAAGTTCGGTACAGTGTTCTATTTTTTGACTCGATGACCTCTTATACTGCGTCCGTGGGCATGATTGTTTTGGCCTGCGGGCTTTGTGACCACGATGGTTGAATTCAAACCAACGGTTTCTATAGCATGCATGTGTGTGTATATATCTTGTCATGAGTGTTCGGGTCTTCACGGTGTTCCAAATTTAGAATCCACCGTTCTTTGATAAAAGATGACATGGTTGCTCCTTATGGCAGTTGGTAAGGTTTACTAATTCTAAGCTTCCGAGTCTTTAGTACTGTGTGCAAGAAACTGTACTCTGCGGTACAACGGTACAAGCTACGCTGGTTGATGAATAATACACAAGCACTGTATGGTCGCCCAGGGGCGTGTACTATATTGAGACCCCGTCTATTTTTAGAATATAAAAGTTTACAAATGCATGCAGTATTGCGGGTCCGGCCCGCGCTTATAAATACTAAACAACGTATATACGAGTGTCTAGTGTAGGGTCGAATCCGTTCAAGTGCTTTCTTTCGGACCATATGCGCACAGATGTATATGATGTCTGGGTGGTACTAATCAAACCCATCCACGGGATTGCAAGATAAAGTTATACAGACGTTCGGTATACTTGTGGGATGCCTTCAGAGTTTTGCTACACGTATAGAAATGAGAAATAAACCTTGGGACCTAGAAATTACTTCATCCTAAATTCAGTCGCATGTTTCCTGATATCGACCTAATTTAAGGTATCCCCAACCAAAAATCCATCCCAAAAAAAAAACGTTTGTTCCGTTTCTTGCAATATAAAAGATTAACAAACTACCTCTGTGTGTACTGCCGAAAACTTCTGAACAAATTAGATGAGTCGCTTGTAATGATCAAGTTTTCAGTATTTAGTTTTTATTTTCCTGACACTTATTATTTCCAGAAGGCGCGCGAGAACATCATCGATCCTCAGATTGATATCCATAAGAGCACAGCCATGGTGGACTATCTTCATGAGTTGACAGATGCCCCTGAGATCGATTTAAAGGTACTTATATATATATATATATATATATATATATTATATATATATATATATGTGTGTGTGTATGTATGTATATATATATATATACATATATATATATATATATGTGTATGTGCGTGTATATATATATATATATACTGACATACTGTATACAGCCATACATGCACACACATTTATAGACACAGATACAAGCATACCGAAATACATGCACATAGGTATATATATACTACTCGACCAGTATATG
>LUCW03002224.1:0-5000 GCA_001586965.3 Sphaeroforma sirkka | reverse complement strand
ATATTATTATATATTATATATATATATAATAATATGTATTATAATATTATACATATAATATATACATATATATACATGTATAATATACATATGTATATACAATAACTTGATATATATTATATTATATTATGTATATATATGTATATTATATATTATGTATAATGCATATATATAGTATGTATGTATATATGTGTAATATATATATGTATATATGCAGCAATACAATATATGTATTATATATATATAACTTGTATGCTAATAATATATTACATTACATACATATCTTTATATAGCATGTTATATATGTTATATTATGATGTATGGCATAAACAATGTATATATATATATATATAACATATATACATATATATATATATATATATATATATATATATATATGTGTGTGTGTGTGTGTGTATAGATCTTATACCATGAAAAAGGTATATCGGTTGGTAGCCCACAGAAGGACTCGTTGTCTGGTGCCATAACAACGCGTACGTTTCCCTGTGCACAACACTCAATGTCTTTTTGACCTACTCCTTACTACAGCACTCCATGGTGCAGGCGGAGGGCATATTGATCCGCGTCCACGACCTTAACGGCACAGAGGTGTGTCGAGTCTATTCCGTTATCCTTTGTAAACGGTATCGCGCTAAGTGTTGCTTATTATACGTACAAACTTGGTTTGTGAAGAGACTATTGCGTTAATCTGTGTAAACTTTGTTGCATCTGATGTTGCTTCCTTTACGTACAAACTTCGTTTGTGAAGAGATGGGAGGACTATTGCGTTAATCTGTGTAGACTTTATCGCATCTGCTGTTGCTTGCTTTGTACGATCTTAGTGTGTGATGGTGTGTGCCCAACCACGGCATCAATGCAGCTACTACCACCACATACGGCAACCCAACCCTGCAAAGGATTGTCAAGGTGATAGGCGTGTACCTTCTCGTATGGGCCCTGTGTGTAAATGCCTCGCTACAAAACGTTATACGGATTGAGTACATACGATGTTTTCGTTAAATGTGAGTCCGAGATGAGCTTTCCGATTTGTTTTTTTCTTCTTAATTTCTTGTTCTGAGTCTCCACCTGTGGCAAGGCTTGATTGTGTATTGAAAGACTTGTGTCAGGATTTACAAGCCATGGTTCAAAAGCATGGCCACGCATAAATGCTCTACTGCATTGATGTGTGAGCCTGTATCGTATAAATCTTTACATGATATATATATATACATATATATAATATATTAGTTATATGAATAAAAAACTATGCATCTTATATACATTCTATTACTTCATATGCAGATGGTAATTGGCGCCACCCTGAGATATTAGTGCAGCGGGTGTCGGGTTGTAATGTGAATGACATAGAGCTCACATATGTGCTCATCTTAACATTTCGACATATCATGACGCCGGTACAGTTATTAGCACTCATGATAAAAAGGTACATTTTCGTTTTGAATGGTATGTTTTTGTGTGATGATTCGGTTCGTAACCTGTGGATTCGTTTCCTATTCAGTACTCCTCCCAAGACGCATGTACGCACGAGCAGCCCATGTTCATGCTGTTGGAGAGACTTGCTAGTGATCATTGGTTGAAGGGCTGCGTGTTTAAGCTCACCCATACCTGATTGGTTGAAGGGCTGCGTATTTAAACTCACCCATACCTGATTGGTTGAAGGGCTACGTGTTTAAACTCACCCATACCTGTCGTGTTCCTGTGCAATGTTTATAAACCAGACTACGGTTTAGGGTTTTGGTTTTGGGGGTTAAGGTTAGAGGTGAGGGATATAACCCTAACCATAACACCAACCGCCTATCGGTCTCTATGAGTGTAGCAAAGCACTGTATGATCGGATATCGGTAACCCGTACCCTGCATCGTGACACGCTTGTGATAAACCTTAAACTCTAAAATCGCTCTCAATATACCTGCCCTTGCGCCACATCGCCAATATGTATCGATTGATTGACACAATGTGTACACATGTATATATATATATATATATATATATATATATATATATATGTTGAATGCACCTATTCCATACCTATGGCATTTCTGTACGTAGTTGTAAGCTGAACATTGCCCTATTGTATTGGGTCATCGCTCCCACCACCTGGCCTCCCGTATACCAACCCTCAGAGTGTTCGTTGATCCACTATGATCGAATGTCTCGACTCCTGATAGCACTGTGAGTCTATTGCTTTCTATACATCTTGCGTTAGAATTTTTTTTGTACGAGTTCATACCGTTTATTTAATCGTTTGTCTTTCACTTATTCATTTGATATGTGGAGAAACTCGTTCAAATGTCAAGTTCAGTTCATGTTTTATTTATTTTATTATTATTTATTTTATTGTGTTCGGGCAGGTTTCAGTCCGAAGAAAACATCGCGTCGGAAGACGTATTCCCGACGCAAAATAAGGTGCGTGTTCTTACCGATACTCTAACATGTGTGTGTGTGTGTGTGTGTTATTGTATTGTGTGTGTGTGTGCGTGCGCATGTATTTATGTGTGTGTATGTGTGTGAATGTATATGTATGTGTATATATATATATATATATATATATATATATATATATATATATATATATATATATATATATATATACATATATGTGATTATGTTGTGCGTGTGTGTGTGTGTGTGTGTGTGTGTGTGTGTGTGTGTGTGTGTTTGTGTGTGTGTGTGTGTGTGTGTGGAAAGTGTGTGTGTGTGTGTGTATGTGTGTGTATGTGTGTGTGTGTTTGTGTATATATATATATGTGTGTGTGTGTGTGTGTGTATGTGTGTATGTGTACGTATCTATGTGTATTTAACCCCAATCGCCAACGATCCATCCGCTAATAGTCCGCTTTCTCTCTTTTGTTCATCCCAACTACCCAGGGTCGTGAACTTTGTGATCAAGTGGATGGCTGAGTCATGGTTTGACTTCCACGAGTGCGCGGAGATGGAAACACTAATACAGAAACTCATCGAACTAATATCCGAACTAAATATGGACTTGGCGCAGAAACTGACGACCGTCAAAGCCGAACAGGTATGGGAATACACAAGTGCGGGATTGGTTGATAGTGGCAGCTGGTTTAGGCTGTCTGCTTATACTGGCATTGCTCATATCGATGAAGTTCTGTACTTTGCGCGTTTGCCACAGATATGTTAGTGCGAGATGGGTTGATAGTGGCAGCTGGTCTAGGCTGTCTGCTTATTCTGGCATTGCTTATATCGATGAAGTTCTGTACTTTGCGTGTTTGCCACAGAGATGTACTAGTGCGGGATGGGTTTATATAATTGCTGGACTAAATGTTTGCTTATATTCACATCACTTGTATTCATAAGTATCTGGCCATAGATAGACTCAGTGCTGTATGATGAAGCTCTGTACTCATTACCATTTGCCTAAGATGTTACCATGTCTGCTGGTGTTCTGCCTATACGATGGAACCGATGCACTCTACTCTATTCTGGTTGTTTTATTGTGCTATCGAGTTGTATTGATTTTGTGTAATTGAGTTCTATTGTTTTTATTATGTTTCCATTCTTTGATGTGTTGTGTTGGTGTACTGTTCGAGTGACCTTGTACATACGCACATACACAGTTGATATTACGTGCATTTACATACATGGTTGTGTATTGTGTTTAACGTACACACGGTGTGTTGTACGGTATATAAGTCTGCTCTTTTATGCCTGTGTTTATGTGTGTGTCCGTGGACACCTCTTCGCTTAATCAATACTAGAGGGTGCACACTCTCCATGACAACTTCTTCATGAGTCACAGTATATATATATGTATGAATGTAACACACAAAAACACAACTTATTGTATTAAGTGGACAGAATATATAATGTATGGATATAACACACACACACACAACTTCTTCTGTGAACCACAGTGTGCACTATGCATGAATATAACACACACACACAACTGTGTATGGCAGGTCACAGTATATACTATGCATGAATGTAACACACACACACAACTACTTCCAGTGAGTCTGGTATATGTACTATGCATGGATGTGACACACACTCCTGGCTGTGTATGGAGTCTTGCAGTTATATACTATGGATGAATGTAACGCACACATATAATGTAATGACTGCGTTTGTTGGTGGGCTGTGTATATACTACCATGCATGAATGTAACACACACGCACACAACTGGCTGCGTAATGTGGTGGACTGTATATACTATGCATGAAGGTAACACACCACGCACGCACACAATAACTGCGTTTGCGGGTGGACTGTATAATAAGCTTCGCATGGATGTACACACACACACTGGCTGCGTATGTGGGGGTGGACTGTATATACTAATGCATGGATGTAACACACACACGCACACACACACAGGCTGCGTATGTGAGAACGGACTGTATATACTATGTGACTGTAACACACACACACACACTGCGTATGTGGAGTGGACTGTATATATATGCATGTTCTGTATCCAACCCATATCATATCCATCATTACTTATTGAGCCCATGCGCAGGAGTGTTATGCCACTGTGCTGTATCTGCACTACCTATGTTTCTACCTACCCTGTGTTTTCTAACTATCTACCGTTGTATGGGATATGGTGGTAAGTGCCCGCCAATGGGGCAGTTGGTGTATGGTATATATGTAGCCTAGTGTGTTGGGGATTGTATAGTATATATGTAACTAGTGTGTTGGGGATTGTATGGTATATTTGTATCTAGTGTGTTGGGGATTGCATAGTATATATGTATTGCCGTGTTGTGTTGTGGTACGTCATGAGTGTCTACTTTGAGCTCAGTCCACGATTAGTCTTAGCGTGTATAACCGAACCTACCTTTGTTCGGCACCTATCCTTTGAAACTTACATCCTATTCATAAAATCATCCAGTCGTCGCCCTAATCAGCTTTGCACACCTCTGGGAAGCCGCCTGGAAGCAGATGGAGGCCACACGCGCGACCATGCCTCCAAAGGCTGAAACGGACGTCACTACACTCGGTTTAA
>LUCW03002223.1:172500-173860 GCA_001586965.3 Sphaeroforma sirkka | reverse complement strand
TATATAGGTACATTTAGAAAACATAGTATTCTACGTAGAACAAATATCCGACCTTCCTACCAATATTGACTCTTCATCCTCTTCATTATCCTATATATAGATTATAGCCCACCCATCTGGGACGATATAACCAAGCCAGCAGCCTTCTTCGCGCAAGATGCAGACGGCCACTTTGTGTTCACAGAGGAACACAAAGCGACTGATACTGCTCACGTGGACATGTTTGTTTTCCTGACGGAGTTGGACAAGGCTACCTCCTCGCACGAGGGGAGTGGCGACGGAATTGTATGAAAGTTCGGTACAGTGTTCTATTTTTTTGACTCGATGACCTCTTATACTGCGTCCGTGGGCATGATTGTTTGGCCTGCGGGCTTTGTGACCACGATGGTTGAATTCAAACCAACGGTTTCTATAGCATGCATGTGTGTGTATATATCTTGTCATGAGTGTTCGGGTCTTCACGGTGTTCCAAATTTAGAATCCACCGTTCTTTGATAAAAGATGACATGGTTGCTCCTTATGGCAGTTGGTAAGGTTTACTAATTCTAAGCTTCCGAGTCTTTAGTACTGTGTGCAAGAAACTGTACTCTGCGGTACAACGGTACAAGCTACGCTGGTTGATGAATAATACACAAGCACTGTATGGTCGCCCAGGGGCGTGTACTATATTGAGACCCCGTCTATTTTTAGAATATAAAAGTTTACAAATGCATGCAGTATTGCGGGTCCGGCCCGCGCTTATAAATACTAAACAACGTATATACGAGTGTCTAGTGTAGGGTCGAATCCGTTCAAGTGCTTTCTTTCGGACCATATGCGCACAGATGTATATGATGTCTGGGTGGTACTAATCAAACCCATCCACGGGATTGCAAGATAAAGTTATACAGACGTTCGGTATACTTGTGGGATGCCTTCAGAGTTTTGCTACACGTATAGAAATGAGAAATAAACCTTGGGACCTAGAAATTACTTCATCCTAAATTCAGTCGCATGTTTCCTGATATCGACCTAATTTAAGGTATCCCCAACCAAAAATCCATCCCAAAAAAAAAAAAACGTTTGTTCCGTTTCTTGCAATATAAAAGATTAACAAACTACCTCTGTGTGTACTGCCGAAAACTTCTGAACAAATTAGATGAGTCGCTTGTAATGATCAAGTTTTCAGTATTTAGTTTTTTATTTTCCTGACACTTATTATTTCCAGAAGGCGCGCGAGAACATCATCGATCCTCAGATTGATATCCATAAGAGCACAGCCATGGTGGACTATCTTCATGAGTTGACAGATGCCCCTGAGATCGATTTAAAGGTACTTATATATATATATATATATATATATATATATATATATATATAT
>LUCW03002223.1:85000-162500 GCA_001586965.3 Sphaeroforma sirkka | reverse complement strand
ATTCATAAATCATCAATCGTCGCCCTAATCCGCTTTGCACACCTCTAGGAAGCCACCTGGAAGCAAATGGAGGCCACACACGCAGCCATACCTCCAAAGCTAACAGACATCACTACACTCGGTTTAATAGACATCCCTGCCCCCATACTTGCCAGGCAACTCATCAGGATAGACTCACAAGTATGCGGGCGTGAAATAAATTTGTCAATATATGTAACAACCTATATATGTATGTATATATGTATATATATATATATATATATATATATATATATATATATATATATATATATATATATATATATATATATATATATATATATATAAATATACATATATAGGTTGTCACATATTATATATTTATATATATATATATGTGTGTGTGTGTTACTGTGTGTGTGTGTGTGTATGTAAACACCACTGCCCTATTATTAGCTAGGCAACTCATTAAAATAGTTTTTCATGTCTGCCCACAAAAAAAAATCCTGAACATGTTCGATATGTACACCCACATGTTTGTTTAGGGCGGACTCTGTAAGTATGTGAACATTAGCACTTAAATAATCGCACCAAATGAATATGTGTAGATGTATGTGTCTGTTTGCATAACCTACACCCTTATAATTTGGAGTATACACTAGTACATACTTACACTGATACGGCTCTAAAAGTGTGTGAATATATGATACATTACGCATTGGATTGGCCTCTTTCGCTGTCGATCAGACTTAATTCTTTCGCATAAGTATTGACTCATATATGTATACAACTCTGTGTGCTGTATATATCTGTACTACGTATTGTGTAAACCTGTGCTATGTGCTGTATATAACGGTACTACGTACTCTATATACCTGGGCTATATGCTGCATGTACCCATTCTATGTACATATGTTCTTAGCTTTTGGCACGTGCTCATGGTGTGGGTGTATCTACTACAAAAATAGAAAGATACTCTGCTTCTTCAAACAGTCCGAATGACCTGAAGTCATACTGAGCTCCGTATGAGCGCAGGTGATACCCTTAAGACCCATCAGTTCTCAGTATACTAAATCCTTATTCCCTACACTCGCTCGTGTGTATAGATGGTGTGGTAGAGAGAGGCGTGGTGTCGTATACTCTAGCTAGTGCGTGTGTGAGGTCACTAGGGTTTGGTAGACTACGCCAGACACCACTACTGCCCCTAGGGTTTTCTCGAGACCACCCCCCTATGGTCACATGTTGATCAAAACCCTACACCCTAAGCCCTAAACACCCAAAATACTTCTATCCACGCACCAGTTATTTCAAAAGGTCCGGCGCCAGGAAGTACTAGTCCACCTCTGGTGTCCAAAGCACAAGCACGCCAAGACATTTTCATATAACTTGAATAAATATATAAGCTGGTTTAACAAGGTATGTAAGTTTTACTGCAATATAGGATACGTATGTTACTACAATAAGGTATGTGGGTTATCATATGACTTGAATAGATATATAAGTTGGTTAAACATCTCATGTGACTTGAATGAATAGTCATGCTGGTTTAACAAGATATGTGGGTTTTCACATAATTTGAGTATATATATGGAAACTTGAATAAATGTATTGTTTAACAAGGTATGTATATGGGTGTTCATAGAACTTGAATACATATATAATATGTTACTTCAACAAAGTATGTGATAAAACATAGACGTTCACACATATGGAAGAAGTGAACACTGATACGCAGAGTGACACACTCATGTGTATAAGTTCTGCGTAGTAGTGTATACATCTACGCCTCATCTCCCGATAGAGTTCGCTCCATAACTCAGCAACGAAGACAGCGAGGAATGAGACCTGAATTAAACATTTGGTACACACACCATACGCCTTTTGTTACTACCGTCCCTATAAACAAAATGGACTACACCCAGCCACAAGCGCTGATAATGAAATACACACACTCACACACGTGCTACAGTCTCTATAAACAAAATGGACTACACCAAGCCACAGCAGCAGTGAAAATGACATACACACATACTCACATACGTGCTACAGTCGCTCGCTATCGATACGTGCATATATAAACAAACACATTCATGCGTGTTCATTCTCTCCACACAAGCCCGTCAGCATGCAACTATACATAAAGACGTACCTATATAACATTTAGCACATACATAAAGACATACGTATATAAGATTTCGCATATACATAAAGACATACGTATATAACATTTCACATATACATAAAGACACACGTATAAAACATTTCGCACATACATAAAGACCTACGTATATAACATTTCACACATATATAAAGACATGCGTATATAACATTTCGCACATATAGAAAGATATACGTATATAACATTTCACACATACATAAAAACATAGGTATATAACATTTCGCACATACATAAAGACATACGTATATAACATTTCACACATATATAAATACATATGTATATAACATTCCACACAGACATAAAGACATACGTATATAAAATTTCACACACACATAAAGACATACGTATATAACATTTCACACATACATAAAGACATACGTATATAACATTTCGCACATATATAAAGACATACGTATGTAGCATTTCACACATACATAAAGACATACATATATAACAACATTTCGCACACATACAAAAGACACACCTATGTATCCATATGCAACACCTTTTGCGTACAGGTAGGATTGCTTGTGTCGAGTGCCATCTGCGAGTGCGTGGACATCAAAGACAGAATCGCTCTGATTGAGCATTTCATTAACGTGGCGAAGGTGTTGCGCAAACACAACTGCTACAACACCTTGTACGGCATTACGTCTGGTCTCAATCACGGGGCTGTGAATCGGTTGAAGCACACGTGGAGGGTATGCATGAGACTATACGTGTGTGTGTGTGCGGTGGGTGCGTGTGGTTGTGGATAGGTGTATGTGTGTATGCAGTTATGTATGTATGCGTGTATATGTGTATGTATGTATGGGTGTATGTGAGTATGTATGGTGAGTGTATGTGGCTGTGATGAGTGTATGTGTGTATGTACGCAACGTACGTATGATGCACGTGTGTATGTATGTATGTATGTATGATGAGTATATGCGTGTATTTATGTGGCTGTGATGGTTGTATGTGCGTATGTAGGTATAAGGCATGTAGGTATGTAGGCATGTGTGCATGCACGTATGGGTGTATGTGATATATGTGCGTGAGTGTATGTGGCTGCGGATCGATGGTTGTATGTGTGTATGTAGGTATGTAGGTATGATGAAAGGATGATGTGCATGTATGTATATGTGTATGTGATACGTGTGGTGATGTGTATGTGGCTGCGATGGTTGTATGTGTGTATGTACGGTATGTAGGTATGAGTGCATGCCACGCACGCATGTATGTATGGGCGTATGTGAGTATGTTGTTGTGAGTGTATGTAGGCTGTGATGGTTGTATGTGTGTGTAACGTAGGTATGTAGGTAGGTATGAGTGTATGTGTGCATGTATGTATGGGTGTATGTGAATATGTGTGGTGAGTGTATGTATGTATGGGTGTATGTGAGTATGTGTGGTGGGTGCATGTGGTTGTGGATAAGTGTATGTTTGTATGTATGTACATATGTATGTGCGTGTATATGTGTATATATATATGTATGGGTGTATGTGATACGCGCGTGTGTGGTGAATGTATGTGGCTGTGATGAGTGTATGAGTGTATGTATGTATGTATGAGATATATGTGTATGTATGTATGTATGTATGAGTGTATGTTTGTATGTATGCATGTATGTATGAGTATGAGTGTATGCTTGTATGTATGTATGTAGCTGTGATGTAGTATGTGATGGGTGTATGTAGCTGTGATGAGTGCATGTGTGTGTGTATGTATGGGTTCACTGGGTTCGCGTGTCTGTGGTTATAGGTCGTATAGCATTTGTGTGTTTGTGGCGGTGTTGCGCACGCACAGTTTGTGTTCCGTAATGCACATTCTACGCACAAGTCTATAAATTTATTTAACACTATACAAGTATGTAAAATACTGCATCTGTGTAAGGCTCAACTATACAAGTATGTAGAAGACTGTTCTGTAGGGTTTTTGGGTCTACCATTCTACACATGTGTTAATACCTCGTGACGTCTACGAGTGTGTCTGCAGTTTGTCTTTCCGAGATGTCATTTTGTGCTCAAAAGTCTGTAAAATCATTTAACACTACAAGTATGTAAAATACTACACCTGTGTGGAAAGTTCGTTAAAGCGATACAAGTATGTAGAAGACTGTCCTGTAGGGTTTTAGGGTCTACTATTCTGCACATGTACTATCTCCTTGTGGAGTGTATGAGTGTGTTTGTAGTGTGTCTGTCGAGGATATCATTTGGTTTTATTTGACAGCAGCGCTAGAATGCTCTGTGTGTTGTCAATTGTTGTGGTACCAATGTCTATACGACAGTTTACGGGTCACAAAGACAAGTTAGTAACTGTACATACGCAATATGTAGGCGATCACAAATGATTAGCGTCGGTTGATACGAACAGACCGACGCGTACAAGGTATCCTACTGAGGACAGCATGGGCCTTTCTTGTCTGTTTGCTTTCTCAGATCGCACGGATAGCTATAGCTTCACGTGTGAGTTCACTGGGCAGTGCCTTGATCTGCATTAGTCCATAGATAATTGGTGTACCAAAATTTTATTATTTTATGTTACATGGGTCATATTGCGACAGTCTATCTCTATCACTCTCTAATATCGACAACACTTTATTTGAATATATATATATATATATATATATATATATATGTGTGTGTGTGTGTTTGTGTGTATCAGATGGTATCAAACAGAGCGCAAGCGAATCTGCGAGACTTTGAAGTGCTGCTGTCCCCGGCGCAGAACTTTCGGGTCTACAGACAGGAGCTCAGAGAGTCCCGGGTACCTTCGATACCAGTCATGGGGATAGTGTTAAAAGACCACACATTCCTCAATGAAATGCCCAAGCAAACGTCCGATGGACTAGTGAACCTGTTCAAGCTGCGCGCTATTAAGTCCCATTTGGACACGATGGTATGTGTCTGACCTGTGCAGCTCAGGTGGTATTGGCTGGCAAACCCCTTCTGTTTTTTATTGCTGGTTGGAGTGACTTCGAGAATCGTAATTCGCGCGCAGAGAGCTGTAGCATTGCAGACATCGTTCATATGCGTAGGGATGTTCTACAGTGAGATGCGATGATACAGTGCACGTACACACTAACCAAAATTCTGTTCAACCGTTTCATTGTTTAACCCTGTTCCATGCATTCGCGTATGGATATATAAAGTGAGGTCTTATGGTACAGCGCATATGTACACTATGAAATCAGGTTTATTTATATTAGACTATTTTTGTTTCTATCCTGTTCTATGCATTTGAGTCATCGCCGCTTATTGGTTAATCTGCCATTCATACTACTCGCATTCATGTACACTCGTGCATCGGCTCTGTGTGCTCCCTCTTCAGTTCAGCTTCAAACCAATTTGCCCAAAGTATAAAATTTTGATTCGAATAAGCCAGCTAAAGTGCGATACAATCGAACCCGATGCACTGTACACGTGGGCTGGTGAATACAAAGTCCATTGCACACACCACTACGCTATAATTCATATCTAAGTTCACTAACATAGTCACTACATAACTTCACAGGAGGTGTACCAGAGGGGTGCGATACAGTACGCTTTCGATGACGATCTGCCCTTTCAGAAGCAATTGATGGAAACGACTGTGTGTACACCGGATGAGCTCTACGAAAAATCACAGATACTCGAACCGAGGGAGTTACGGAGTGAGGCTCGAAGCAGTGGTACTTCGTAGCTCGTTGCTTTGTAGTAACATCATAATAATAAAGCGCCACAAGTACTTAGAAGGGAGGAACGCCTCAGAAGTGCATGAAACAATACTTAAGCATCTCGTATCTCCCCCGCGGGAGAACGGGCCCTGATTCGATCTGAAGCATACAACAGCTACGCAGGATACATGTACATGACCAATTCGAAGGATTTGATAACTTATTTAGTTTACTTTTAACTTCAACGGCTGTAAGTAGCAAACTCTCTTAACGATCGGCATCTGAAGGTCAAGACCGATATCGGTGAGCACAAGCTCTCATAGTATGGGATACATCCGTCGAGCTTCTAGTCCTACTGCTGCTGAAATTATAGTTGCAATGTCAGGGCTCAGAGAATCCTGTTTAAGCTGTGTACCGCCGCTACCATGTAGTATACTTTTCTGAGAGTGTTATGCTGAAATTCGGTGGCTTCGTTTTCTGGAACGGGGTACCCGATTCCTCCTGATATCATTTCTCTATGTATTTACTCTCTGGTATGTGGGGTACATGGTGCTCATTCTGCACATTAAAACACCCTTGAGATCTCAGCTCAGGACACCATGGTAATGGTTTGTTGGACTTGTTTAATACAAAATTTATTCAGTCGTCAGATGTGTTCGTATATCGCGAAACGTTCTGTTGTTGATGGCGACGTTCCCTTTATAGTCATGTATTACCGCAAACATATTATAGAAAACTGGGTCGATTGCACTAGGTATTTTAAATCTATAAAATGGTTTTATTGAAATAAATCTGAAATGTTGTCAACTCCGTACCCTACAGTAGTACGTAGGTACGTAGCAGTATGCCCGAAATAAAGAATGTGTAAACTGTATACCCTTTCCCTTGTGGTGATAAGGTTTGGTAGCAGTTTGCAATACGAAATAAAGAAAAAGCCTTGTCTTTGTTTTTTGTTGTAAAACGATAAGCACATGTTATACTAAGGTTGTTTCCAAGTCTGTTGTGTCTCTGATGAGAGCTTCTCCAATCAGTTCAAAGCGTAAACACATAGTAGCCGTTCGAGTACGTGTCCCACACTATATATCTATGCTCAGAGATTACAAGTAGTTAACCGTGGTGGTGCTCTCTCACTACTCTGTGGCATAGAATTTTACCCAGCCGTCAGTGGTATCCATATAGGTCATATCCACGCCCTGCTCCAACATACGCTCTCGAAGTTCTGAGTTACTCACGCCGTTGACATCCTCATACTGAAAGACCCAGAAGGGTGCGGAGCCCGTAAGTAAATCAGGGTCACTGTTGTAGTTGTTGACATCGGTTGGATACCAATTAAACATAGACTCAACGATAAACGCATCGAACTTGTTTATCAAAGTGCTCTCTTGAGTATAGTACGAGGGATTTTTTAAAGCCACCTTCAGACCAATAGAATGTGCATAATCTACAATCCCGGTTATGTATTCGACGTAGCGATCATCAATTGTTTGTTCTTCACGAGCCCTGGCAGCAATTGCATCGTTATCCGATACCGCAGTTGATGGTTTTGCATTATCTGTGCTAATTGCATTGAAACCTCTCGCCTTGTAGCCGTCCATGATATCCTTCATGATGGGCAAAATATTGGGGACCAGGTCATCCGGGTCGAACCAATAGTCTCCCCAGGTCTCCCCGTCTCCATCCAAGTCTTCATTCTCTTGCCAAACATAATCACTTAGTCTGGGGTCTGCGGGATCGTCGGGATTCACTGTGCCTACAGATAAGTATACCATAGAAGTAGTGGACGAATCTGCGAGTCCCGCAGTCACTACATCGCTATTATCGCTTGACGACGAGAAGATCCATTCAGCACCAGTACAGTCGGTGCTCTTGGCTGCACCACTGTTAGACCAGGCGTGATTACATATAGAAGGTGCGGAGGATCCAGCGCCACGCCCAGATATTACCTTGGCGGTGGCGTACGATAAAATTGCCAATAGAATACAGGATGACTTCATTGTTAGGTAACAGTGTTTGATTTGCACATACTGGTGTTGGGAACAGCACTTTTATACGATTTCCTAGTAACTTGTTCCGTTTGAAGAACACAACTGAGGAATTTGCAAAATTTCATACTGTAAGATGATGCTAAGTTGCAAACGTTATGAGGAGAGCTTTGATGACTTGGTTTACCGTTCTCTGTTGCACACAGTATGAGGAAAGCAATGCTAAAGTTATTTTGTATAAAAAAAGACCCCTCATTCTTGGACCTTTATTCCGATGTGTTTTTTAAAAAGATATTTCGATATCTTCCCCTAAGGCCTGAAGTTTCCCCTCCCCCCTTCTCACCTCAAGCAGCCCAGACGGCAAACCTGAAACCACACCCGTCACTCGTGACTTCACGGTTTGACGGTGTGAACTGCAACTCATTTACTTGGGTTTTTTTATCAATATTATCAAAATATGTATGCTAAATATTTATATTTATGTGATGAGGAAAAGCCCCTTCACCAACAACCCAGCGGCGCCCGTCGGGCTTCCGCATACAACGGCATTTGGCCTTCAGAGTTAAATACTTCTCTCTTGTGTTGTGCAATCTGCAATCGTTTTTCAAAACAATCTCACATAAAGAGTTTTATTTTAAAAGAGAGCGAATTATAAATATATATATTTTAATAATTGTCGGAATTCCCAGGAACCAATTATGCAGAAGTGCAGATGGTCACATCAATGATGAATATCTTTTTTTTTTAAAGTCTGTGATTGTTTAGACTTGATCAATGATCACTTGAACCACTCCCTCTTGAGAACTTATGAAGTTGGTTGTTCTTTTTAAATCGAACTTGACTTGAGAGTTGAGACAGAGAGTTGTGAGAGTTGAGAGTGTATGATATGTATTTACTATTTTAGTGAGTGTATGCCCGGTATGGCTATGTATGCATAATCCACAATTCTACATAGTAGATATGGCATACATTAAAAAAAGTTATGTGTTGACTTTTGACTTTTCACTTCAAAAAAAAAATCATTTTACAGAATAGTCAATCTAATTCATAATCTTTATAGTTTATAATTTTATATATATGCAAGACATATGAGTGGACACAATCACAATTTGAGTACCAGTCTGCCAGAGTGAGAGTGGAGTCAGTGGACTGAGTGGAGTTTTCCGAGGAGTTGGGAGTTGTGAGTTGGGAGTCTTCAGTCTCTATATACTCTCTTAGTCAACTTTGCAAGTTCGGACTTGGGAATTTGGATCGATTGGTTACAGAGCATATTATTTGGAGTATTTTTAAACTCGAAGAATTCAACCAAAAAAACTACCAAGCCCCAAACAGCAAAGCCAAACAGCCAAAGTTCAAAGGGTTTTAATCGGAAACCGCCCAAAGCCCAACGCTCAACAGTCGTGATTTCTTTTGATTTCAGATCGAGATTTGCCAAAGGTGTTTTGTAACGAGACTATTTTTTAGTAAATGTTGATGTATTTATGTAACTATTTATCACAATACATCTCATATTTTAAAAAAATACATAGCCTCCTAAATTGTACAAAATACTATACATATCTGCATAGTGTCCATTGCTCCAAATTTATAATTTACATACATAGCCTGAAAGTGGAAAAGGGCTAAAAAAAAAACAAATAGGTTCTTTTTTAAATTAATGTAACAAAATGATTTTAGTTTTGGTTTTTTTTTGAAAAGAAACAATCTCTTATTTATATTGTTTGCGTTCTTTTTAGAAACACACAGGTGTAGAGTTGTAGACAGGCAGGGGAACAGGCCAACAGGCCCGAACAGGGCCTTGTACTAATATTGAAAAAATTACAGATACACACATGACACATGAGTACATGACACAAGAACGCTCTACATACTTACATATTTTACTAGAGAGAGTACTTTTTTTAAATAGATAAGAAGAATGGCATGACAGATGAGGTGAGCTAACTGAGACTTGGGACTTGAATGGTTGGCCCGTTTTAAATACCAGTAAATACTAAATAAAAAATAGTCCGTGGTGTCCTGGTGGCAGTTCGGCATGTCCGAAACAGATGACAGGCCACAGCCCACCTGGCAGCCTACAGGGCACTGAGGGTAGTGACTATGTAGTGAGTCATCCGTTTAGTGTTTCGGACTGGTGGACTGGTGTCTGACTGTCTGGTGGTCTGTCGACGAGTCGACGACTCGACGGTCACTCGCGGAGTCGCGGGTGACAGGACAATGATGACGAATCAAACTATGTATTTAAAAATTATGTAGGACGAAATTCATTTTTTATTTTAAGTTTTTTCTTGGGTACCGCCAACTGTTTTATTTAGACAAAATATTTTTTATAAAAATTGTAATTGTATTTACGTGTGTACATATTTACACTGGAAATCCTTAAGGTATATTTAGAAAAATATATCCTAAATTATGACCAACAGTTGTTTATTTTTATTTTTATTCCCAAAATCCGTCCACTGGCCACGTGTCACGGGGCCACGGGTCCACGACTCCACGGGATCCCGAATCCATCTCCACAAGTCACCTGTCAGCCTGTCACAGTGACAGACTCGCAGATTATGTATTTTTAATATTTAAAATTATATTTTTGTGGTTCTATATTTTTGAAAATAAGAGTTTACTTTTTGTGTGGCGCATGCCGCCTGCCAGAGTGCCAGGCTGCCGGCCTGCAGCCTGCGTGCTTTGCTTTGACTGCTTTCTCCTCGCGGAGATCAGAATTCAAAAGAAGAATCTGAGGAAATGCCCCCCCCCCACAACACCCCCCCCTCTCTCTCTCCCTCTCTCTCCCTAAGGCCCCCACTCCCCATTCAGTCCCTCTCACACCTTTAGAACCATAGACCCCAGCCCCTGACAGGCTGACACCCACCTCTACTGAAAGCAGGTCAGCACTACTCTCTCCACTTCAGAGAGAGTGGAGGCCTTAAAAGGCAACTCCCCAGGGTCCAGGGCCCAATCCCAGAAGTTAAATCACAAGAGAGGGCACCGGGGCAGTGAAGAAAGAACCAAATCCCCCGACTTTTATCTTTCTAGTGACTCTCTGTTCTCTCTCTCTCTCTACTAGTGGGAGAGTATATAGTAGATTAGTAGGACTAGTAGAGAGAGACTGAACAGTGAACGACACATATAACATATCTACTGTCAATTGACATCCAAAATTCTGCTACAGATGTCTTCTGTATGTAGTATGTGATATTTTCTTCACTCTCCGAGTCTCTGTCACACCCAATTCTCTATCGCGAAATTATTCTCGGTTCCAAGTCGATATCTGTTTCACGTGATATAAGTCCCAAAAAGAAAGAGGGGCGGGAGGTCTTTTCACTTTCCACTTATTCCGCATTACGGTCAGAATTGACCACTTGCCTTCTATACATGGCCGATGATTTCGACGCTGACAACGCCATACAATGTCGATCAAAAATAAAATAGAAAATGAATAATTCAGCACGAAGCCTAGGTACATACATGCAAATCAATAAAATATTCAAAACTGTAAAACACGCATGCAGCTTGCTATATGCACTCGGTGATACATTGATTACTTCTAAATTTTACCTATTTATATTGATACATTACTCTGCAAACTACGCACACCCGTAGTGGCTGCCCTGTTGTATCTACAGTGCAGTTTTAAAAGTGCGGTATGCGAAGTGGAAATGTAGAAGTCGGAAGTTCATAAAAAAAAGGAGAGCGGTGAGGGGGTATCGCCTGAAACAAAGATGTCAGAAGTTGGATCCAATGTGAGAAAGTTCGAGAACTGTATCTATTTCTTTTGTATTTCAAGTTTTGACGAGCTTAGACTCTAGAGTTCAGAGTATGTATTCACCTCTAAGGACCCAGAGGCTGAACTCTACAGGCGGAAGTTTGATCTCTTCTTGTGTCCCATACTTCACAATCCACATATGTACACAAGACTAAACACAGTGGCAACTGACACAGTATGAATTGAGAAGGTCGCTCTCTATTCTCTAGTTATTGCAATGAGAAGAGCAGCTCTCATTATCGGAGGCCGGAGGGCTGATCCAGTGATCACATATCGCTTGAGTCATAAACATTGAACAGTGACTTGATACTTCAGCCGTGAGCCGACAGTCAGTGGAGGCCGGAGAGGACGCAACTCACTCATCATCTCTCATTTTATAAAATGCGACAGTTCAACAATCGACTCAGAGAACCATAGCCACAGCCCACAGGTGACAGCCGCCCTGTCACTTCTCAATTGTCAGTATTGTACGAAAAAGAATCGAGTCGGATATACATATTTACTAGTATTATTTACATACCCAATTTCTCTCTTAGAGGAATTACGAAAGCCCTATTTAAATTGGAAACCAGAACCAAATTTCCTACTACATATAAACCCCAAACCCCCTTTTGTTTTTGTTTTTAAAAAATACGGCCGTTCAGCCATATTTTTATTCTTCTCTCTCTGAGGACTGAGGGGGTCATGTTTTTTAAAACGATGTTTTGTTCCATTTTCAGAAGGCTATGGAGTATGGATGCTTGGCTTGTCTTTTTTTTAGAAGGCGACATCAAAGGCTATTTTTTTTTAAATGCCTTGTCATCTCGTGCCATTGTGGGCTCGGCCCTCGGGCCTATGCCATGTTATTTGTGGCCTGTGCCCTGTACACGCCCACACAGCCAGTTGGCCACACATGGCCATAAACATGTAGCCTTCTGTTGAACAAGAAAGCTACATATGTGATAAACCACGGCTTGCTGTTTCATTTAGAAGAAGGCTATGCTTGCCGCTTCTTGTATTTAGTATTTACCCACGGTCCCACGTCCACGAGCCACGCCGCCACGGTGCCCCCAGTCCTTATGCTCTCGAACTAGAGTTGATACACTCTTATTACTCGTAAAAAGCTCTGTTGCTTTACTCTCCCCAGAAGTCTAAAGTTTTCAGTTTCTTGCACTCACCTGTCAGTTGACTCAGTTCACTGTGTCACCTCAGTCACTCAGTGTCACCCGGGCTCACCAGCACTCTCCTGCTGGAATAAATGGTAAAAATTTGCTATTTTTAAATACATGTATTTATTTACTATTGTATTTATAAAAAAGAAACAACAACAATATACATGTATATAATTTTTTCAAATTTATTTTTAAAATTGAACCAGTCAGAAGGTGTTTCGGTGTTGTTTTTTTTCTTTTTCTATTTGTGTTGTATAGTGAAGAAAACAAAACAACAAAACACCAGTCACTTTTTATTTTTGTAAAATAAAAAAATCGTTATCATTTTTTCTAAAAAGATCGGACGACAGCCGACATATGTACATAAATGAAGTATTTCATTTATTTATTTATAGTTCTGTTTTCTAAACGAATCCGACACTCATGCGATCATGCGTTTACGGTTTACCAGAGGTCACCTTTTCAATTCACTCCTGCCAAGAGCAAAGAGACGGTGATTGGCTGAATACCTGGCGTTTTTAAACATAAAAGGCAAGTATTTACTCAAAAAAGAGAATAGCCTTGATGGGTGCCATGGCTGATGAGCTTATTGTTTAAAAAATTACCACACAGGCACACACAGGGGATTTGGGGAGATACAATAGATAATTAGATAAAAAAGCAATCGCCTTATTAGGTTATTAAGAGCAGATGTGGATTGTATTTATTGATTATTCCTCCCCACTGTTACTGTACCAGAAGTTCAGAACTCAGAAATCTGAAATCAGCAGTTCAACAGTGATCAACACTCGAGTCTCGACGAGGTCGAGGACGAGAGGTGGCATCAGCCCATCACTCGTCAGACTGTCACACTGTCGCAGTGTCAGACTGTCGCTACTCGGACCTCGGTACTCAATATTTAGTCTCGTTGCGACTTGCGAGTGTTATCAAAACAGAGAACCAATAAACGTGCTAATACCATATGTGTGACAACAAATAGAGCCAGAATTATAATATTGAATACACAGCCGAATATCTCTGTGGCGAACTAAATACATAGCGATCCGATCGTGTAGAATTAACAGACGAAGAGAATCATCCTGAAAATTGATAATCGTTGATTATCATCAAATTGACATACATAGTCCTCTGAGGCGGTCTGAACAACACAGATGGCTGTTGATTTGATGTTTCAAATAATATGTCGAAGCACGAAACGCCGCCTAGCTGTAGTATATAAACGCTATTTACAAGCATGAATGAAAATGACACAAACACTAATTGTTAGTTGCAATAATGATGAATATGAGAACACCCTGTGCTCTATTGGCACTTGCATCATACGCAAACGCCAAGGCAATATCTGGACGCGGTGCTGGATCTTCCGCACCTAGTATATGTAATCTCGCTTGGTCCAACAGTGGTGCAGCTAAGAGCACCGACTGTACTGGTGCTGAATGGATATTCTCGTCGTCAAGCGATAATAGCGATGTAGTGACTGCGGGACTTGCAGATTCGTCCATCACTTCTATGATATACTTGTCTGTTGGCACTGTGCATGTCGACAATCCTGCAGATCCCAGGTTAAATGATTATATCTGGCAAGCGAATGATGACTTGGATGGTGATGGGAAGTCCTGGGGAGACTATTGGTTTGACCCTGATGACCTGGTCTCCAAGATTTTGCCCATCATGAAGGATATCATGGACGACTACAAAGCAAAAGGCTACGATGCAGTCAGCACAGATAATGCAAAACCATCGACAGCAGTATCGGACAATGATGAAATTGCTGCCAGGGCTCGTGAAGAACAAACAATCGATCAACGCTACGTCGATTACATGAACGGAATTGTAGATTATGCACATTCTATTGGCTTAAAGGTGGCTTTGAAGAATCCATCATATTATACTCAAGAGGACACTCTGATACATAAATTCGATGCGTATATCGTTGAGTCTATGTTTAATTGGTATCCATCCGATGTCAACAATTACAACAGTGGCCCTGATCTGCTCACGGGGTCCAAACCCTTTTGGGTATTTCAGTATGAGGAAATCAACGGGGTGAGTAACTCGGAACTTCGAGAACGTATGGTGGAGCAAGGCGTGGATATGACTTACATGGATACCAGTCACGGCTGGGTAGAATTCTATGCCACGAATTAGGGACATACCAATTGTAGATAATCTCAGTGCGTAAGTACACAGTGCTGAACACGCACTTATGCCTCCACTGCAATATCCTTGCACTCTGAACTGTCTTGAGCAGTTCCCATAGGTACAATCTCGAAACTATACACTTATAACTTATGCTAATACACATTGATCTGCCAATCGCTATATATTGGTACAATACCCTACAATAAAATAAAGCCGAATCATACTTCACATATCGCACTTCCTCTGCCGAAATACTCATACACAGCTGTAGAGTGTAAAGTCAGCCGCTATCTGACTTCATCTGGTAAATATAATCTTAAATATTGTCTCATATTGATGACACTACTTTTCCCATGTAGATTGTTGAGCTATATAGCGATTATTCGAGCCCACATTGTCATCACCAAGAGTGCGATCGATAGACTCCCACATATAAATTGATTGGCTGTGATACTCGTTAAAAAAGAAGCGTTGTCATGAATGAATAATAAAATGGCAGATCGACAATTACATGCCTATATTTTTGTTTCGTAAGGAAACGAGAGAAAGCGCCCAATTAGTTTTATTTTATTTTATTTTGTCTATATCTCCCATTTCCGTATTAGATCGCAAACATTACAAATCATACGGTAGCACTTATCGTTAGACGTGCAAGCACACATCGCGGCGAGTGTAGTTGCCGATATCACTATAGTATTAAGCTATTCTAGCCCCAACGATTGTTTGAGAAGCCCGTCTTCGTTGGCATACATGAGCGTCTCGTAATCCTGTTCGCGGCGAGTGTAGTTGCCGATATCTCTATAGTATTAAGCTATTCTAGCCCCAACGATTGTTTGAGAAGCCCGTCTTCGTTGGCATACATGAGCGTCTCGTAATCCTGTTCGCGGCGAACGCGTAGATTTGATAGTTTAATAAGACATACAATGAGGTACACTAAAGTTTCTATCCCACAGTTCATATATCACAATAAATATGATCATTCACGCATCCTCGAACCAATCCATACCTAAAATACGATGCGGTCGTGATTCGAGCACATCACATATCACCAGTGAGCTAAACCTAGATAAAATGTGTGCACAAGTGCATGATCTAACACAGTATCTCAAATAAGTGTAACGCGACGTGGTTTACAATTCGACGTGCAAATACGTGTATTACTATAATTTTCCAACGAATCTAACTCGGAACACATACGATTAAAAATTCAAATAGCGGCATTGACGCACGTTGTACGTGATACTAACAAGTCACAAGTGACAAAAATGTATTCACTGTTGACTCGTCTGCATCGGATAGGAGACAGTGTCTCCATCGAGATATCGGCTAATTAAATGAAAATCGCAAAACATTCGCTCCGTTGACAATGACTAACATGACAAACATGCAAGAGTACAAACTCGTTGTGTTATGTACTGACTGCAACAGCGCGTGAAACACATACGCCTTTAAACTCGTCGTCAACAAATACTTTGGGAATAGTGCGACTCCCGCTTTTCGCCAGTAGGTATTTCTTCTTATCCTCGTTCTCGTCTAATGAGATATCAATCTGCATCGAGTAGCAATGTGACACACATTCAAAATTATATCTACAGCTGCACGAGTATGTGCATATTAAAGCAGCAACATTCCGATCTGAGTAGTGGCCACGATTACAATTGTGGACCATTCTAGTACTCTCTGATATCGCAACTGTTGGCTGTGGCTCGCAGCGTCAATTCAATGGTGGTAGATATGATATATAAACAATAAAATCACATCGTCTTTGCCACATGCACAAAGAAAAACAGAAAGATGCACGGCGATATCGTAATAGGCAATATGGTCATATTCAAAACTGACTCATAAACTCTATGCGACAGCGCCAGTTCCGAACAATAAGCTAACAAACACCCATTCGAACAATTGATGTCCGCGTATGTTTCCTGAACAGCTACCTACCTCTTTGTACTCAATTTTGTGCGCATCGAAGAACATTTTGATCGACTTGGTTTCGCCATCCACCTACGAATATACCAATTTTGTGGTTAAACGAATGCCCGACAAAAGTCAATCAAATAGAACGATGAAGAGATAACGACGACCGCAATGCATGTATAGTTTAGCCCTAATAGTCTGTTTGGGCCAACAATGCACCGACAATATATGCATAAACAGATGTGTGTCAGTAAGTCACTCTTCGTCTGAGTCTCAGTATGTATAGTGAATGCAAGAATGCGTACTAATAATTTTCATATATGCACGAGTATATATATATATATATATATATATATATGCGTTTGTGTTTCTATGAGTTGTTGTTGTGTGCGTGTGTGTGTGCGTATGTAAGTATTTTATTTATATATATATATATGTTGAAATACATATATGTGATATGTATGCATATATGTATCTATATGTATATAGATATCTTACATTCATAAATATATATATATATATATATATCAATATATATATATATATATATATATGCATATATATATATATATATATATATGTTATTGATGATTATACGCGTGCGTGTGTGTGTGTGTGTGTGTGTTGTGTGTGTGTGTGTGTATTATATATATGTACGTACGTACGTATGTATGTGTATGTATGTATGCATGCATGCATATATATGGATAGATATATATATATATATATATATGATGATGATGATGTGTGTGCGTGCATATATATATATATATATATATATATATATATATATATATATATATATATATATATATATATATATATATATATATATATTATTATTACATGATATTGATGACACATGTGTGATGTGTGTGTGTGTGTGTGTGTGTGTGTGTGTGTGTGTGTGTGTGTGTGTGTGTGTGTGCATGTATGCATGTATCTATGTATGTATGTATGTATGTATGAATATATATATATATATATATAGTTGTAGTTGAAAAACTACATATCAATATAAGATCAGTATGCTTAATCACACCCTATATGATATTGATTAATTTAGGACGTGATGACCGCACACGGTTTACTACAGCACACGCGTGGTGCCGCCTGCGCTCACTTGTGGTGCGAGATGTTCTAAGGCGCTCACATACCTTTCGATTTCCAGATACAGACGACGTGAAAATCTCAACTCTAGTCATGATGGATATAGAGGTAAGTTACGAAATGGACTCAAACTACCCGGTATAAACTCCATCGTTGCTATTATATAATAAATATATATTGTATAATTTTAGAATGTATCGATAGAGAGTGAGAATATATATTAATGTCGGGCGCAATCTTTGTTTGTGATATGTACTATGTAGTTGGTTGGGCGATTTCTTATCTTTGGCGTCAAATTTCTTGTAAATTGGATGTCACTTTTGTGACTTTGTCTGTTCTTGAGATTACTGGTCTGGACGACAAATAAACGATGTTGTTTGTAACTATGTAGTTCTCCCCAAGCAACGTAGTTTTATTGCGCAGTTACCATCTTTTTAGTTTACAACATCCTGAATAAACATTGTTCTAAATTAAAATCTCGTGTCTTGGTATATTTTGAACATGCTAAAAATAGCACCATCAAAAACGGCGGGCGAATATGTACACTTATACCCAAAAACCAAACCATATTTAGGCCTATTCATAGCCTTCTAAAAAAAGAACGAAGGCTATGATCTATTTTAAAAGGATACCGAATGTAAATAGGAATGACCGAATGAGCGTCACATGAGTCATCAATAATTAAAATGTCTTGTCGATTTCATGATATTCTGTTTTTCCGATTCCTCTCCATAATTTTTGAAATGTATATATTATACATAGGTATGTATGCATAGAGGTATACACTTATAGGTATACACAATTGTACCGACACAAGGACTCTCTTACTAGACTGTGCCATCACCTGTCATTTACTATCGTGTACCGGTCTCTCAGAGTATACCATACCTCGGTCGTCTATTGTCCAGTTTATCTTATTACACCTACTGCTGGTCCGACTCAGTTGCAATGTCGACCTTGGGAGCGGTGCAGAAGGCGCTGATTGAGAGTAAGAAGGCAGAAGCAAAGAAGAAACGGGATGCTAGGTTAAAGCTAATGGCTGAAAGGAAAGCTGCAGAGGGAAACGATAGGAATGGTTGTAATGTGCGCACGAGACATTTGATGGACGCAAGGGAGGAGATAGATTATATCGGTCCCAGTGTCAACATACCAATCGACTTGATTGGCGGCAAAACAAGCATCGGTTCAGATAGGAATGCAATTAGAGGCAATCAAGATGGAAGGGAAGTCGATGTAGTTTCTGGCAGGAAGCCGGTTATGGGTGATACTGATGGTGGAGTGTTTGTGCATGCAAGTATAAACGGTAATGATACCAAAAAAAATATTAATAACAATATTGTTAATAATGATAATAATAAGCATAATAATAGGCATAATAATAGTAGTAGTAAAAGTAGTAATAATAAGCGGGGATGGAACGATGGCCTGGACGGACTGATGGACGACGCAGACTTCTGGGATTTAGCAGCAATGAATGAGAACGACGCCAAGCGGGAGAAGGAAAAGGCTAAGCGGTTGAAAGCACAACAGGACAGTTATACTAATAGTACTAGTAGTAACCATGGTGATGGTGAGAAGAAAGGGGCGAATGCCAAGGCCCCGAGATCCCGTATAGACACCAATGCGGGTTTTTTGATGCCCAACGAGCTGGAGATAGCCGAGACGGACGCGAAGCTACAACCCAGGAGGAGGAAAGACCGAGATACGTTAGGTGTGTGTGTTGTTTTATCTTACAGCTATGTGTTGACTCAGTGGTAGCTGTATGAGAAAGTATGTTGATGCATGTTGATATCTGTGGGTATGCAGATATTTGATGAAGTGTCTCAGTGTAGTGTGCGCACAAAGTCGTCGTTTTGGTTGTCGTACATACTACTTGGACTGGCCTGGATAGGTGTACAGGCATGCTTGCTGTATGTGCCTTGACAATGTTTGTAAGCACACAAAGATATGCCTTGTGAGGTACTGCAATGCCGATGATTGTGTGAATTGAGATATTGCTGCTGTTGTATGTATTAACGCCTGCAGGCCGTTGTGTATGTGTGAGTTACTGTGATCTTAGCGCATGCTCACATACACATACACTTATACACACACGCACGTACACACTCACCAGCACGCTCACTCACTCACTCACTCACTCACTCACTCACTCACTCACTCACTCACTCACTCACTCACTCACTCACTCACTCACTCACTCACTCACTCACTCACTCACTCACTACTAACCCCATCTAATTCACCTGACCATGTACGCAGACCAATACGATGACGTGCGGAAGACATGCAAGGACTGTGGGAAAGTTTTCTACACCTCATACTTGGAGAAGAATTTCGGAATCAACGTGTGCGACCAGTGCAAGCGCATCGACAAGGCCAAAGACGATGTATATGGACTTGTTACCAAGACAACGGCGAAGAAGGTGTGTCCTTTAATAGTCGGTATTCAATGTATATGGAATCGTTACCAAGACAACGGCTAAGAACGTGTGTTCTCTAATAGTCGGTAGTCAATGTATATGGACTCGTTACCAAGACAACGGCTAAGAAGGTGTGTCCTTTAGTAATCGGTATTGTGTAGGTCTTCTGAGTACCCTGGGGTTGATAGTGACCGTTCTCTCATTGTTACTATGCTCGTATGTACGGATTCATTGGTGGTGGGTCCACATAGTGCGATGCTCCGGATATCGTCTGGTTAAGTGTGTATGCTGTGGACATAGTCTGATTCAGCCGAGTGAGAGGCCTTTTGCTATCCACTATCAACTCGTGATCATCGTATGAGTACTTATGTACCTGTCTGCATACACATGCGCCAATATTTACCGGCACGTATCCCACACACATACACGTTCATTCTTATCACTGTGTCGATTACATAGCAACCCTCTCGTGCACTTACATACACTTATTCGCTATGTACAACTCGTGTATTAGGCCGTATATATCCGCTTAAATTGTATGTTGATCTGGTAGCTTCCATCAGACATGAAAAGAACAAACCTGCAGACCTGGAATACGAGTAGTCAACACATGCACTTTAGTAATAGTTAAATATTTGGCTATCATTGAGCGGTGTATGTCATTCTTTCTCTTTCGTCGCAGACTGTCAAAGTGTGTAAGCGGCCCTCTAATGCCTCCAATTAGATACGTGCGAGTTGTATGTGCACCACGTGGTTAGTGGTAGTATAGTAGGGATGGCACAGGCAGAGTTTGAGATATTGGTGTGACGAATGAAGATTTGTACCTATGTGCTTACTTGTAAGAAATATCATGATGCGTAAGCATTGCACATGTGATCATTCGGCATGCTAAATCAGGATGTGAAATCAGGATTTGGTCCGTGCGCTATTCGTTCTACATTCCTGCCAATCTTTCAGATCCGCTGCATATCACGGTCGACGTATTCTGCAGCACGACGACGTAGTATACAGTATCTGTGAAAGCCTCGTTTCAGATACGAGCACAAGTATGTTAAGTAGCACCTGTGAAATACACCCGAAACGACAGACATTGGTGTCCACGTGTTCTCGCAAACTGCTTATGCGCGATGCTTAGTGATAATGTTGATTATCCGCAGGAATATCTATTGACGGACGGCGACTTAGAAAACAGAGATTACAGTCTACGCTTCGTTACAATGGCCAATCCCGGGGGTAGCCATTTTGCGCCGATGAAGCTGTACTCGCGATTACAGGTACAGCTGTGTTCCGTAACGAACAGACCACTCCTTATACCTCCGCGCGGTAGTGACCTCAATGTATTGTACACAGATGTTCTTTTTGTGTTGTTTCCTTCATCTCGAGAAAGAGGGCGGCTGACTCACTCGGAGGGCTGGCCGCAGAGAGGAAGGAGTATGACATGCAGTTGCTTGTGCGTTGGGGGTAGTGTATCATCGCTGTCAGGGCCAATAGCCACCTGTCTTTGTTTCCCATGGACTTGTGCGCTAGCAAGACACATTCCTACGCCTGGCTCCTATTATACAGCTCTTGCGTTGTGTGTTGTAATAAAGTCGTAGTCGTATGGTGGGTGGGTCTCTGTTACTGGAGTGGTAGGTCTTTCTAGGATGTATAGAATGTACGTGTTATATAAGCACTTGTACTGTTGCTGCCGAAACAGTTATTTATAAATTCGTGGAACTGATACTTTGCATTCTTAAGTTTGTTATTTGTGAACGGTCGCTAGTCACGTATGTTACTAGCACGGTACCTGTTGTGTCTTATCATAGCATCCACACTTACTTGCCCTGTTCTGAGCCAATTCATTCAAGACAATCAAGAGCAATGTGTCAATCCCCGACAACTAGCCGCAATGCTATTTATCCGTAATCGAGTATTGGTGTGAAATTTATATATATATATATATATATATATATATATATATATATATATATATATATATATATATATATATATATATATATATATATATATATATATATATATATATATATATATATATATATATATATATATATATATATATATATATATATATATATATATATATATATATATATATATATATATATATATGCATGCATGTATATGCATATGTATATATATATATATATGTATATATATATATATATATATATATATATATATATATATATATGCATATATATATACATATACATACATATATATATATATATATATATATACATATATAGCGGTGGTTTCTGCATGATCATGTGAATACCTGAGTATTACATAATGATTGTATTGATTTTGGTACGCGCTCACGTCAGATGGTTATACATCGCTTCGTTTCGTACGTAAATTTGTCTAAGCGTTTAGAGATTTGGCTACCACAACCTAGAAACTGGTTGTGTAGTGGCAGAGATATGTGTATTGAGTGTCTCAGTCCCAGCTCTGTTGTATTGAATGTCTGTGAACCTAATCAACGTGTTTATCGAGTATTTGTGGACCTATTTAACGTATTGAGTGCTCAGCTCTACTGGGTTGAATGTTTGTGGACCTGTTTAATGTGCGACCCTAGTAATCTTACGCCGCTTAGTTGGCACATGACGTGGGACATTCGTATAAGAGCATAGGACCAATCGTGAAGGGTTGTTGTGTTGCTGGTCTGTTACTTACGGCTGCAGTAATTTGAGAGATATTATTGATTTATATATCTTCACCACTGTAGAGCAGGTGTGTGTGTGTGTGTGTGTGTGTGTGTGCCGTAGCGCATTATACACTCTTTGGGGTGTGTGTTCACGAAGCATTGTTTTACTTTGCGATGCTTCAGGTTGAAGAGATCTCATTCAAACGATTCGGTGGTGAGGTAGGGCTCGATCTGGAGATTGAAAACCGTCAAGAAACAAAGATTATAGGCCAGAAGCAGAAGTATCAGAAAAAAGTGCAAGGTGAGTAGCGAATGCTCTGCTTTCGTTTCCTTGGTGCAGACATATGTAGCTGTGTTGTTCGATTTATATTCACTGTATCAATTGCCGGCTTGTTTTGCTATGAGAGTGTATGACAGAATGTTGTAGGGTGTCTGTGTTTTTGCAAAAAAAAAAGAAGGGTATACCAGTCGAAGATAGGCTGCTGCTGTGACGCTTTACAAGTTCTGAGTGTGAGCATACCTTTTCGGGCTATGTAACATGAAGCTGTCAACTTAAAACGAAATTATCGCACTCAGTCGTGTCACTATCTGCGCCCCAAATTTTAATTTCATTGCGTTGTACTCGGCTTCTGTGAAATCGTAAAAGTTAATCGCTAGTAAACATTATTCAAGCGACAGTTTTGCTGACATGTAGTATTAAATATGGCCTTAAACTTATGAACTATAGATCTGAAGCGCACAACTCTGGCCAAGATACACACAGTGGAGCGTCATGTGCACGAGTGGGGGCCGCCAAAACATGATGCAGCGACAGACATGTCGGAGAAGAAGTGTAAAGAATGCGGGGTGTCTGTACAATATTGCAGCATGTGATGACGATATTGTTTTGCCTAGCATGGGCAGATGAATAAACATTAGCTGAATATATTGACAAGTAAATTTGATTTCTATGTGATCGCGGAGAATGCGTAATAATAATATATATATATATATATATATATCTCAGACATTCATCTTAAGTGTAGATTAGAAGCATCATTCTGATGCTCTAAACGCACAATTAAGTTTACAGTCAATCTAGTAGTTCACACAACGGTGTTCATTGATCCAAGCACCACTTGTCGTGATACTTGACTCTTATTTTTTGTATTCTTACTACAGACCACTTCAATGAAAGTGCATTAGGAAATCCAGAGACATGTTTTCACTCAATGTATTCAAGATTCATCGCGTACACGGAATACAAGTTGAAATGTCCAGATCCATAGACCTTGAAGAAAAGCATCTTGAAAGCTTTCATTCTCAAGATTAATTTTTAGTCTGCTTATAAACTCGTCGCACTATGGTGGTCGTTTCTTTAAACCTACTTTCTCTTCACCACGCAGTTCATATCGCGTTATTAATTACATCAACTGGTTTCCCTAGTTACTTTTTTTGGGTTGTCCTTGGCATCAACGGGTTCCCACTCCAAAATGCTGAAAGGCATAAACTAGGACATTGTCCTTTTAGCAAAGAAGACACCATTAGCTCTTTTATTTGTGACTCTATCTTCAGGGTCTAGAACTTGCACACCAGAGACTTGCTGGTTGAAGTATCGACACATATCAGGTTGATTTCTAGTAGATCTTTTTTCGTGAATCATCCATTTAAGTTTGTTGTACTGGGCGAACCTGCGAGTAACAATGCCATAGCTCTTCAAATTATCTACAATAGGCACAATTCTTCGCTCTTAATTGGCAGCAGTGAAAGTACGGATGTTGCAAATTCAAGTAGGTAGGTGTGCTTTTGTAGGTATTTGAATGTGTTTGTCACAAAGCCATCATACGACCAGGCACCGAAGCAAACACGTATACACGAATTGCCAGTATTTTCCGAGGTTATTTTTGGTTGCATATCATACAAAGTCGTAAAAACTATAGCTATTTTACGACACTGCCTATGGCCAACACCTACTAAGTCATATTATTTCACCTCGCAAAATCTAGAGGTACATCCATATACTGCATAGTACAATACAATGGCACTGTGGGAAATGGTCGTTCGACCGAAACAATATCCTGACACAGTAATCAGTCAAAGGTTTTCTGGCGAGATCGGGATTCGAATATCATTTAGGTACATGCTATACATCATAATATTCCCTCCTCGAAAGTAATTAAGCATATTCATGGCGACATAAAAATAACAATGAGAAGCAAAGATCATATTGGGCTTCAAGACTGAATGACTTAAAACGTCTAGTTACTACTCCTCTATTTCGCACATACGGATGACAAATTAAGTATATGAACCTCATCAACTATATGAACTTCATCCCTGTAGGGGATGCAAAGAAAAATGAGAAACGGTCATACGACCGAAACGATGTTCTGACATATAAATCAGTCATGGGTTTTCTGGCGAGATCGGAATTTGAATAAAATTTAGGTGCATGCTATACATCGTAATATTCCCTCCTCGAAAGCAATTATACACATTCAAGGAGACGTAAAAAATACAATGAGAAGCAAAGATCATATTGGGCTTCAGGACTGAATGAATGGCTTATAACGTCTAGTTACTACTCCTCTATTTCGCACATAAGGATGACAAATTAACTATATGAACCTCATCAACTATATGAACCTCATCCCTGTAGTGGATGCAAAGAAAAATGGGAAAGGGTCATACGACCGAAACAGTGTTCTGACATATTAATCAGTCATGGGTATTCTGGCGAGATCGAGATTTGAGTAACATTTAGGTACATGCTATACATCATAACATTTCTCCTCGAAAGTAATTAAGCACATTCAAGGAGACAAAAAGTACAATAAGAAGCAAAGGTCATATTGGGCTTCTGGACTAAAGGGCTTGAAACGGCTAGATACTACTCCTCTATTTCGCACATACGAATGACAAATTAACTTTATAAGTCTCGTATCTGTAGGGAATGCAAAAATAAACTGCATTGTGTACAAGCTATCTGTAAACACGTGATGGACTTCTTTTTGTATAAATAGATATCTATGGTCAGTAGCTTTTGATGCGAGTGCTCTTTTTATCTGCGAGAAATTCAAGTTATAAGCGTCTGCATACGATCCTCAAAACAAAGTATCAAGTCAAAATCTCATCTCTATTTTTTACAATTCACTCAGTGAATTGGTTTCTTTATATTCCGTGAAATTCCAAATTTCGCTCGAAATTTACAAAAGTATAGTGAGGATCAACTCGATTTAATGTAGGGATAATATTATTTATTTCAAAAATGACAAGTATGTATGTTACAATGTATGAACATATGGTATGGCTCTCATAGTCGCTGTAGTGGTTCAGGAAAGATTGATGGGAAGAAGTGGTCAGTAAATTCCCGTTTGAAGCTTGGGCCAAGTGAGTCGACAATGGAAGATATGCGCTGAGTCAATTCGGGCCGGTGTTGACAAAACACTGTTACTATCGAATGTTCCATATATTCGCTTGCTGACCTACTAAGTAGAGTACCTACCTCTGTGGTACGGATCGGGTCTGCGTCGTGTAGTGCCTCGGAATGGGTTAGTGTAGAGTATGAAATACCGAGAAGGACCAGGTTATTCGTCATAATCCGGTCGAGGAGCGAGTATGGGGCTAAGCCAATGCCGCACCAGACCACGGATGAATTTGGTATGTGTTGGCTGGCCTGGATTGGAAGTTTCATAGGCGGAACCAACAAGCGCGATGATTTCGTTTGAACCGAAATTTGGAAGTAGTACTTCAACAGCGTGATTAGCCGGGGTATGGGGAACATCTGTTGATGTGTCAGGGACGGGTGAGGGTACGGTGGTTCTTCAGCATGCTGGAGAAAAGATCCAAGGTGTTCGTAGAGGGTCCAGATACCGTGGAAGTCGTTGCACTCCTGTAATTGCTGAAGGAGGTCAGGGCCAATGGGCGGCAGTTTTGGACCTACCAGGATGCGTCGAATCAGTTGTTGGATGCAGGTAAAGTGGCTGGTAGTGAACTTGTGGCTACCGGGGGAGACAGGGCAGAGACAGCCGTCGGTGCGGTAGTCGAGCAATGTGAACATGTACGTATTTGTTACAATCATAGCACAGAGCCGGATTGGTGTAGACTCGAAGCAGCGATTGAAGCTGTCGTGTCTGGCTGTGTCTCGGTTTGAGGTTGGCGATTTACCCATAACCAGTTGGTAGTAGTATTGGCGCCGGGCCATTGCCGCGATCTCCTTGTTGGACCAACGTTTTGTTGAGTTCTTTCTGATGTCGTCACAGCGTTGGCGGAGGGCTACATGGTCGGGTGTACGCCCGCCCGTGTTTTTGTGTACAGTTTTCAGGTGAGCATAGATACTGTATGGGAAGCACAGTGATGGTTTGTCGTTGGCCCAGGCGGGCTGCGTCAGAGGGGTAAGTGGATTTGTGCTGGCCATTGAGTCGAGTTGTATTCCCAGGCAACCTCCGAGGTAGTCCGCAAATGGTCGCGCCGGGAGGAGACCGCAAAAGTGAAGTAAGTTTGTTTGATTTTTGGGAAACCGAGAGTATTTAGTGCCCGTGATGATGGCTGCTGCTTGGATGAGTGCTGAGTTAAAGCGCTCGAACAGGGGGTCCGACGCATCCCTCCATATAGGTGGAGCCCAGGCAATAATGTTCAGCCCATATGTAGCCGTGGATAGGATGAATGTTCTGAACATCACCAGTCGATTGCGGGGGTGTCGCCAGCTGAAGCCATGAAAGCCATAAGCGCGGAAAGAGGCGATACCCAGTGACAATGCTGCAACCAGAGATTCCATATGTCTGGCGAGGTTGATTCCTGGTACTCCGTGAGAGAGTGGGAACCCCAGATATTTGGAGTGTTTCGGTTCGGCATGTGTGGGCGCCATCTTCAGGGGGGAGGTAACGTGTGTTCCAAGGTGCGTCTGCAAGCGTCGGCGTGATAAGCTCACCATTTATACGGAGTGTTGGCGCCGCGTGTCGCAAGTCGGTAGATCGTACTCGGGGTTAATGACACCCTGTTCGAGGCCAGATTTGCGTCCCCACGCATCAATGTCATCTAAGAAGGTCTGGAGCGAAACCGATCGAGGGGCTTGGATCCGTGTGTCGTCAACAAATAAATAAGAGCGGAGAAGCTTGGGACGAAATTGTGCTAGCGTGACAGCTAAGGAATCCATGTAGATAATAAAGAGCTGGGGGGCGACGATTGAGCCTTGTAGGATGCCATTCGTTCTATGGAATATAGACGAGAGCGTGCCGCGGTATGTCACTCGGGTAGGGACCCTCCCAAACAGCGCGCGGAGGCATTTGATCCAGTTTTCGGGCATTCCAGCGTGGCGCAGAAGTACCCATAAGCGTGGGAGAGCGACCTTGTCGTATGCCTTGGTTTATGTCCAGACAGACGTCGTTCCACTCCTCTTCTGAATGTGTCTCAGATTCCATGGCGGCAAGTGCTTGGGTATGACAGGAGTACTGTGATTTGAAACCAGCTTGTGTAGCATGGGTAGCAGAGCCGGGGTGGCTCGTAATCAGATTAAGAAAGCACTTTTCAAAGATGCGTCTGACTATTTGCGTAAGCGTGATGGGGCGGAAGTCGGCGGGGGAGGTGATATCTGGTTTTTTTAGTGCCATAATATTTACCATTTTTTTATGCCAAATGTCAAAATACCAATTTTTTTTTCATGCCAAAACGGAAAATGCCTTTATTGATCACAGTAAACCAAGATTGTTTTCCAAGTATAAAACTACGGTCAAATACCGGAGGCTCAACAATGTTTATCCCAGCATTAACCAAGGAGAGAATCTAAACTCAGAGAGGGACACAGAAATATTACAGATGGAAATTAATCTCGGAGCCGAAGTGCCGGGAGTACGGAAACATCATTATAGAAAATCTCTGATTGGCATAAGGGCATCCCTAAATATCGGAGGAGTACAATCTAAACGTATAAGGCCAAAGATTACAATGGAAGCCACGATCAGTTGAAGACGTGGCGACACTGCCTTTGGAGTGGATCATAGATTAAGTGAGAACCTTTTTCACCTTAAGAGGTGTTTTTTAATGGCTCAAGGATTACGAGTCCAATACATATAAAAGCAGGGACTCGAATCAAATAAATTGCAACTATTCACTTAAAGCTTAAAACACTTTTTTAAAAGATACTTTAATATTTGAAAACAATAACTTATCAGGTCCGTTTTACCTCTACTTTGAAAATGACAAGCTTCGATTTGAAACCAAGGTTAAATTCCTGACTTTGGATAAGCCGGTCCAATGAGACCAATGGAAAGCTCAATTGGATATGATCCTGATGAAACAGGGTCGCCTACAACTGATCGAAGCCGCTACACCACCCGACGACTACTATGAGACTCAACGTGAAATGTTTACTCAAGAGGATCGTGGAGTTACGATCTCTCGACGACTTCAACAGGAGTTACTCCATATCATGAAGGAACACTACGCGTTTTTCAAGGCATTGGAAACCAAATTTAAGATTAACACCCAGGGAGGAAGTGGCCGTTTAAGAAAGGAGCTCTGGGCAAAAACGCATAAGAGTAACAAAACTTTGAAGGCCTTTTTGGTGATATTAGTATTTGAAGAAAATGGAATTGAGAAATGCGAGGCTCCACCGTCTGAGATTGGCTTGAACACCGTCTTGAAGGAAGGTCTCAATGAACGTTTAATGAACGTTTTAAAGCAGCAGGAACTCATCTCAACACAGTTGATACTAACATCATGAGTTACGAGGAGCTCTGCGAATATCTCCGAAAATTCGATATGGAGGAAATTCAAACATCGATCTCCAATACAGAGACTCGAGGAGGAGAGCACTTTCTGCCAGAACAGACCGAAAGTGCTTCAATTGTAGCAAACAAGGTCACCTTGCTCGTGATTACCGATCCAAGCATCACAGACCCAGACCGCACGTCTACTCTGACCGCAGGACACATCGCAAATCTTATGAAAACCGATACTCCAACAATTGGTTTTTTTAGTGCCATAATATTTACCATTTTTTTATGCCAAATGTCAAAATACCAATTTTTTTTCATGCCAAAACGGAAAATGCCTTTATTGATCACAGTAAACCAAGATTGTTTTCCAAGTATAAAACTACGGTCAAATACCGGAGGCTCAACAATGTTTATCCCAGCATTAACCAAGGAGAGAATCTAAACTCAGAGAGGGACACAGAAATATTACAGATGGAAATTAATCTCGGAGCCGAAGTGCCGGGAGTACGGAAACATCATTATAGAAAATCTCTGATTGGCATAAGGGCATCCCTAAATATCGGAGGAGTACAATCTAAACGTATAAGGCCAAAGATTACAATGGAAGCCACGATCAGTTGAAGACGTGGCGACACTGCCTTTGGAGTGGATCATAGATTAAGTGAGAACCTTTTTCACCTTAAGAGGTGTTTTTTTTTTATGGCTCAAGGATTACGAGTCCAATACATATAAAAAAGCAGGGACTCGAATCAAATAAATTGCAACTATTCACTTAAAGCTTAAAACACTTTTTTTTAAAGATACTTTAATATTTGAAAACAATAACTTATCAGGTCCGTTTTACCTCTACTTTGAAAATGACAAGCTTCGATTTGAAACCAAGGTTAAATTCCTGACTTTGGATAAGCCGGTCCAATGAGACCAATGGAAAGCTCAATTGGATATGATCCTGATGAAACAGGGTCGCCTACAACTGATCGAAGCCGCTACACCACCCGACGACTACTATGAGACTCAACGTGAAATGTTTACTCAAGAGGATCGTGGAGTTACGATCTCTCGACGACTTCAACAGGAGTTACTCCATATCATGAAGGAACACTACGCGTTTTTTTCAAGGCATTGGAAACCAAATTTAAGATTAACACCCAGGGAGGAAGTGGCCGTTTAAGAAAGGAGCTCTGGGCAAAAACGCATAAGAGTAACAAAACTTTGAAGGCCTTTTTGGTGATATTAGTATTTGAAGAAAATGGAATTGAGAAATGCGAGGCTCCACCGTCTGAGATTGGCTTGAACACCGTCTTGAAGGAAGGTCTCAATGAACGTTTAATGAACGTTTTAAAGCAGCAGGAACTCATCTCAACACAGTTGATACTAACATCATGAGTTACGAGGAGCTCTGCGAATATCTCCGAAAATTCGATATGGAGGAAATTCAAACATCGATCTCCAATACAGAGACTCGAGGAGGAGAGAGAGCACTTTCTGCCAGAACAGACCGAAAGTGCTTCAATTGTAGCAAACAAGGTCACCTTGCTCGTGATTACCGATCCAAGCATCACAGACCCAGACCGCACGTCTACTCTGACCGCAGGGCACATCGCAAATCTTATGAAAACCGATACTCCAACAATTGGTTTTTTTAGTGCCATAATATTTACCATTTTTTTTATGCCAAATGTCAAAATACCAATTTTTTTTTTCATGCCAAAACGGAAAATGCCTTTATTGATCACAGTAAACCAAGATTGTTTTCCAAGTATAAAACTACGGTCAAATACCGGAGGCTCAACAATGTTTATCCCAGCATTAACCAAGGAGAGAATCTAAAACTCAGAGAGGGACACAGAAATATTACAGATGGAAATTAATCTCGGAGCCGAAGTGCCGGGAGTACGGAAACATCATTATAGAAAATCTCTGATTGGCATAAGGGCATCCCTAAATATCGGAGGAGTACAATCTAAACGTATAAGGCCAAAGATTACAATGGAAGCCACGATCAGTTGAAGACGTGGCGACACTGCCTTTGGAGTGGATCATAGATTAAGTGAGAACCTTTTTCACCTTAAGAGGTGTTTTTTTTATGGCTCAAGGATTACGAGTCCAATACATATAAAAGCAGGGACTCGAATCAAATAAATTGCAACTATTCACTTAAAGCTTAAAACACTTTTTTAAAAGATACTTTAATATTTGAAAACAATAACTTATCAGGTCCGTTTTACCTCTACTTTGAAAATGACAAGCTTCGATTTGAAACCAAGGTTAAATTCCTGACTTTGGATAAGCCGGTCCAATGAGACCAATGGAAAGCTCAATTGGATATGATCCTGATGAAACAGGGCCGCCTACAACTGATCGAAGCCGCTACACCACCCGACGACTACTATGAGACTCAACGTGAAATGTTTACTCAAGAGGATCGTGGAGTTACGATCTCTCGACGACTTCAACAGGAGTTACTCCATATCATGAAGGAACACTACGCGTTTTTCAAGGCATTGGAAACCAAATTTAAGATTAACACCCAGGGAGGAAGTGACCGTTTAAGAAAGGAGCTCTGGGCAAAAACGCATAAGAGTAACAAAACTTTGAAGGCCTTTTTGGTGATATTAGTATTTGAAGAAAATGGAATTGAGAAATGCGAGGCTCCACCGTCTGAGATTGGCTTGAACACCGTCTTGAAGGAAGGTCTCAATGAACGTTTAATGAACGTTTTAAAGCAGCAGGAACTCATCTCAACACAGTTGATACTAACATCATGAGTTACGAGGAGCTCTGCGAATATCTCCGAAAATTCGATATGGAGGAAATTCAAACATCGATCTCCAATACAGAGACTCGAGGAGGAGAGAGAGCACTTTCTGCCAGAACAGACCGAAAGTGCTTCAATTGTAGCAAACAAGGTCACCTTGCTCGTGATTACCGATCCAAGCATCACAGACCCAGACCGCACGTCTACTCTGACCGCAGGGCACATCGCAAATCTTATGAAAACCGATACTCCAACAATCGTGGAAATAATTCACCGTAATAGAGCTGATGAGTTCAAGTCTTACCGCAAGGACTATTCAATACCAAGATCTGCACCCTACTCACGACGTGCCGATTATCCGTCGAAGAAACCCAACTATCATCAAGATAAACGTAATTAATTTTACAGAAAAGCATCTAACGTACGAGGATACTACTCAAGGGAGGAAATGCGTAAACCTTCTAAAGTAACGTTTAATTTGGACAAGAATGATGAGCAAAATTCAAGTAGTGACGATGAAGGCGTTAGAGCATTCTCAGCAGTTGCCGACTATGTCGAATCTGACGTCGAATTGTCGGATGATGACATGCCAGAAGCCATCATGGCAACCCCCGAAAATTGCCCTGGATCTGGGATGAAGCTAAACACCGAGCCGGACGAGAGAGAACTATCAGATTTTAATCTAAATAATCCAACTTGTAGTTCGGACGAAGACGACGGACCGCCAGGACTTTTACTCGACAGCTCTAGTGAGGACGACTACGGTAACCTACCCGACCTAATGTCTGACAGCGACTCCAAAGAAGATGAAGCTTTTAGTGATAAATTTAATGAGGACGTTATCTCTTCACCAATCAAAGCCATAGACTCTGAGATAATTTTCGGCCAAAGAGCATCTACGACTGACAAAATAACAACGACTGGACCTAGTGGGACTCTGGACAGTGGAGCCTCAGTCTACATTATTAACGATTTGGAGTTGATATTAAACGCAAAATGCCACTTCACAAACGTACACCTAGCTGACAGGACTATTGGAATCGCAATTCACTCAGGGCAATTGAGTGACGCTGGAAGGGCTATTTATGGACCAACTCCAAAGACCAGCCTAATCAGCGTCCCCCAATTCACCAAGGCAGGATACAAGATCTACATGGATGATACAGTCTGCCTCTTACTATCACCACAACACCTAGTATATAGTTGTGAGCAGAAGCTAGGCGTTTACGTCGTACCCCTGGATTTTTTTTCAAAAGAATTTGCCTACGCTGCTAGTTGGCATGAACGACTAGCGCACCCGGATCATTTACCCAAGGACCTACCACCTATCGACTATTACTCTATATTGACCTTATTGGGGAATTTAAACGGAGCATTGGAGGAAACAACTATGGCCTAAATCTCATTGACGACTGCTCCAATTTCGAGAAAATTGAACCACTATCCACCAAGAAGGCGCCAGTAGTATATGACGACTTACTCGGAGCACTAGACGATTTAACAGTACTGAGTGGAAGGAAAGCGAACGTATTACAATTCGACCGAGGCTAGGAATTTGTGGATAAGGAAGTAGAGACTAACTTACGAAGACTTGGCTACGACGTTCGATCAACACCGAAAGACTCGCCACAACACAACGGAAAAATTGAGCGGAGTCACCGTATCAAATTAGGAAGAACTAGGGCGACTCTGCACAACTCCGGTTTAGGTGACGAATTTTGGAGTGAGGCATACCAACATGTCACAGAAGCTCATAACAACGTCAGGAGTAAGAGGAACCCGACAACGCCAATCGAAAGATTCACTGGCCGAAAACCAAATTATAACCATTTTCGAACCTTCGGCAGCAAATGTTAATGGCGGAAGACGTCTAAAAGCAACAAATGGGATAAGCGCGCTTGCCGTGGAATTGTGATGGCTGACCCCCAGCAAACCACCTCTGATACTTTCCGAGTTTTTAGTCCAGAAACCAACAGAGTATCACGAACCAGAGATATACGTTTTTATGAGGATAAATTTTACATATGGAAGGATGGACAATGTACGGAGCAGACTACAGGAAGAAAAGCTGAGCCGACGAACGACGACATATCGACCGTATATTCACAGCCTATGGAAACAGACGAAAATACTCAAGCCGCCTGTAGTAAACAGTACTCTGACGTTTTATCAAAATCAAATTGTTCTACTGTTTCCAGAGATCAAACGGACACCATATCCGCTCAGGTCTCAAAGCGGAAAAGGCTGGTCGCCGACCTTCAAGAGAGGTCACAAATTTGCAAATTTCAGATAATCTAGCTTGGATGAACAACAAGAGCAATAACAGTTGTCGCTCTTGACGAAGAGGAAACTCGACAACTGCCTTTTCAGCTACTCAACATCAGCAACAACCAACGCCGGCGAGGCCGGCGCAGATCCCAATTCCCAAGACCTTCCGGGAGATTGACAATTTTTCCAATAAAAAGGAGGGGATGGACGCAGCGACCAAAGAAGTCCGAGACCTAGTGGAACGAGGGACCTTTACTCTTGTAGACTCTAAAACTGCAAAAGCGCGATTTTGAATTCCAAATGGGTCTTTACTCCCAAAATGGACTCTGCTGGAAAAATCGAGCATTTTAAAGGACGACTGACCGTAGTTGGATACAATACTGTCGAAGGAGTAGATTTCGAACGGAGTGACGCCAAAGTAGTGAGCAAAGAGACCGTCCAAATTTGTTTGGCACTAATAGCCAGTAAAAAATGATATGTCAGACAATTCGACTCGCCGAACGCATACCTAAACGGAAAAATGGACCGTTATGTATATATGACGATGCCGCAAGGACTACACCTGGCCCTTGATTTATTCAGCGAAGAGGAGCAGGAACTATATCATGAGTGCAGCCAAGGGAACACAGCCATATGGTGCAGAGTAAATTTACCACTATATGGCCTAAATCAATCTGGCTACTTATACTTTGGGGAGGTGTGGGAGGTTCTAGGTCAACAGGGATATCAACCAACGCGATCAGACCCATCATTTTTTTTTCTTCGAATAAACCTCCATGGCAATTTGGGCCTGGTCATTGTATATGTGGACGCGACGGCCTCTGACAAGCGAACTCTGGATATTTTGGAGGCAACTTCATTCAAAAAATGGTCAACAGAGTCAATGCCAACAGCAGAATGGTTTTTAAAAATGAAAATGGGATTTCTGCCCTCGGGAGTAGTCACCATACACCAACAGATATACGTCAGCATATTACTCCAAAAATATAATTTGGAAAATGCCCAGCCGTCACCAGTACCCTTGCACAATACGGATTTGACACCATGTCATTCTGACAGGCCCGCCGGAAATATGCCCTATAGAGAACTCATCGGCGCCATTCGATACTTAGCTGATGGTACGCGACCAGATATAACATTCGCCGTGAACCAATTATTCATACACCTTGATAAACCACTGCTACGTCACTGGAACACTGCCAAGCGAGTACTTCGATATCTGAAAGGCACCTCTGGATATGGACTAAGGTTTGACCCTGAGATACCCCTACAGCCGGTAGCTTTCGCTGACGCAAGCTGTGCCTCTGACGCAACAGACCGTAAATCAACAAATGGCTACGTCATTTTTATGTGCAATGCACCTGTGATTTGGGGATCAAGAAAACAGAAATTGACAGCACAGTCCACTTGCGAATCAGAAATTATTGCTTTGAATGATGTCACAGAGGAAATCTGCTGGGTGCGAAATTTACTGTTGGAACTTGGTATCGACATTGGACCCATTGTCATCAATCAAGACAACAAATCAGCGATAAAAATTGCAGAAGATGATAGGGTGAACCGCAGGACCAAACACATCAACCTAAGGCACTTATTTATCCGGAATAAATTTCAAGACAATTCGGTGGTCCTACGATACACGCCCACAGACGAGATGACTGCTGATGCTTTGACAAAAGCACTCGTGGGGAAATTGTTCGTTAAACACAAGAAAACCATGGTTAAGCCTGTAGCTGGAGAGAATGCATACTCGCACAGAGCATAGAGACTGAGAACCCGATAAAGAGGGGCTGGAAAGCACAAATTTCTTTTAAAATAAATAATTTTGATAATGAACTCTCAAAGTTAGAAGCTCTGTGCAAAGAGCTCCCTATGATGAAAGCTGAAGAGCAACGAGCAATACGAAAAATCAAAGAGCTCAAATGTAGGACTTTTTCAGGCCAAAGTGTGCAAACGTTAACGTTCTTGTATATATATATTGTTTTTTGAAACAAAAATATTTGTGCCCTGCACCTGTTGTTGTACTATGAGTTACTGGGCTGATCTTTGTCCTGTTTGTTTTTGTCTGACATTCTGGCCTGCGTGCAGTGGGCTGAACCTCTCCCCCAATTTTGAGACTTCTGACCGTACACATTTTGATCCAATATTCGAACGTAACGCACAAGACAATTTTCAACTGGGCCATGGGCCAACCAGATTAGCACCAAATGCAAAAGTTTTGAAGCCACTGGGAAACGAACCAGCGACCTAAACATTTTTTAGCGAAGTACTTTACCACCAGGCCAACACACCTATTGATTCGCTATATACTCCACAATATTAATATTTTTCAGTCTAGATTTCCCTCTTACAGGAAATCTTCCCTATTACAGGATGTCACAAGCAAGTCTAATTTTTGGCCGCATTTTTTTAGGAAGCTTGGATTCCGTCAAACTACAACTATAGCTTCAGGGGGAGTATTGTTCACAGTAAACCCAAGATTGTTTACCAAGCATAAAACTACGGTCAAACACCGGAGGCTCAACTGTAGAAACACGGCCTCCGGTCAGTCTAAAATATTAAGATCAATTGAGATAATACATTGGTTTTTATTTGTATTTTAAATAATTTAATACAAGCTCTTTTTCCAATATTTCCAAAATGTTCTAAATTCACTTTGATGGCTCTAATAGCCTGAGTATTTGGTATGACTCATCTACTTGGACCTATTTGAGACATTAGTAGATGTAGGATATTATAAACTAAATTTTATAATCTCCGAAGTACTACTTATAGATTTTGGTCCTCCCGCCAATCTCCAAAATCCAATAAGTCTTTTTTTTTTTTTTAACTTTTCTTCAGATGGAACTTTATTTATATCAGCTAATGTATTAACGTGACTTACGTTATTATGTCTATCTACAAATTAGGCATGTGGTCATGAACACTTAGTACTTCTAGTGAAAATTATTCAATAAAGAACAGCTAGAGGTACGCCCTGTGTGATCGAGGATATTTAGGCTCTTAACAAGAGGCAGTCCCGATCATTCTTACACAAGCTATCGCTTCTAAATCCTAACTGACTAAATTGTATTTTAGTTCAATATAGTTTGAAACCTAGTAATTTCCATCGAAGTTTACATATTTTTCAGTTATTTAGTAGTTACAGTAGTATACTGCTTCTAGACTGTCTAACATCGATTTACTATCCAGCAAATACTATGGCTAAGGGTACTTCTAAAGGCAAGGGAGCCGCTAGCTCTAAGCCTGCTAAGCCTGCCGAGGTTCCTGAGGTCCCTGTGGAAACACCTAGCCTGTCTGGAGTTGAGCCTGCCGAGGAAACTGTTGGGGAAGCCAATTCTGAGGTTGGTGCAGAGGATAATTCTGAGGATGACTCGTCGGATCCTAAAGCCTTGGAAGAAGAGGTATCTACTACCGCGGAAAGGCTCGCCAGCGTCCGTGTATCACCTAGGAGTGAAGCTCAGGACCCCAGCTTGCCCCCCCCTGACCACGTGCCGTCAAATATTGGGGATAAACGTCGAAAGGCTGGAAAATTCGTGGATACGAATGTCGGGGACATTATAACTCCACATCTAAAGGATACTCCAGCACAAATCCGGAGTGAAAAGGAAGTATTGGACCTGTCCGAAAATTTCGATTTCGCCATCGATGGAGAAGCCATTCCATCCAGCTCTAATCTTGGGGCCGAAGTTGAGGACGCCATAACTCGACAACGAGTGGTTGGATCCTCTCAATCTCGACGCCAATTGAAACGCACTGAAGCGCTCTTGAAGGAGCTAGCGGCAGCAGCAGTTGTGGACCCCTCTATCGTGTCCCACATGGCTGATATTCTTTCTATACTGAAGAAGAAGAAAATTCCGGGCCGAGTTTCGAACCCGAGACCTACTGGTTTACCAGCCAGTACGTGTACCACTAAGCCAGCTACCACTGGTGAGAGAGGAAATATTTCAAAATTTAATCTCTATAGCTCTGAAGCTACCATTGACCATCCTCTTGACAAACCTAACCCTGTCAGAGGATATGATCGTATGGAACTCGATGAGGCTTACCATCCTCGTAATATCGACCCTCATTTGCCAACTAACCCTGGTAATCACGATTTTGGCAATCGCTACACCAATACCTCGTTAGAGAGTTCCCGCTCTAATCCTGAGGATGAGGAAATGAGAACCAGACAAACTCGTCTCAGGCTATTACGCTCTGGTATGCAAGTCCTTGAGGACCGTCTATTGAATGACTCTGACCTTGACGATAGGAAAGCGGATAATATTCGCTATCTAATCGATAACATGAGAAAGGAAATAGACACCATCTTGGCACTAGCAGCCCGTAGCACTGAGCATGAGCCTCGTGAACGCTTAGAACCAAGCTTTATAAAGCAGCTAGGTAACGCGCAAGCTGAGGTCGATTTCTCTACTAATGAGAGTACAGTGGAGACACTGAAGGCCTTCGACCAACTTAAGGAGTCTGCCAGCCTTAAGGATAAGCAGATGATGAATGCCTTTATTCATTTCTGTGAGTCAGGTGAATGGCGAACTATCTTGAAGGCCCATGAGCCCAACTGGAAAGCCCTACCCTGGCACCAGTTGCGTGATAATATACTTAACACCTTTTTTCGACGATGCACGTGACCGTGAACTTCTAGAGTCTCGCAACTTCTTTGCGAACGATACCACTATTCGAGGTGCTCTAGCTCATATGACACATATGAATACTCGGATGGGTGGTCGTACCTATACTGGCGAATATTTATTAATTTGTCAGATGATGGAGACTCTGGGAGCTAACTTCTTTAAGAAAGTCAATGATGACATCATCGCCTATGGTGATTTGCGATCTATGCCTTGGTCTGTCTTTGAGAAGATAGTTCACAAGCATACCAATCCCTCTACTAGAGTACTTAGTACCACGAGCTACACACAGCCCACTAAGCGTAACGCAGTAGAGACTAACAGTGCGCGTAGTACTAAGAAACCTCACACTACTACTGGAGGGGGTACTGGCTCTACTTCTACCGAACCGAAAGGTGAAAAGAAGGTGAGAGCGCCTTGCAAGAAGTGTGGTTACAACCTCACAAAACGTAATGGCAAGTGGAATGGTAGACACGACCCTGTTAAGTGTGCACCAGGCAAGCCAGATTTTGGACACTATATGAAAGAGTGTGCTATTTGCAAGGGTACTAACGCTTGGCACAAAGAGGATTGCAAGGACTTACCGGACGTCCAAGTTAAGCACTGACAGTACCATATGTGTGCACTAGAGCAAGATTATGAGAAAATGTTCAATAAAATCTATACCAAAGGAGATGAACGTATCTTTCAAACAGTTTTCGTAAATGGAGAAAAAGTTATGGCACTATTTGATCCAGGGGCTGAAGTCTCTGCTATCTCACGCCGAGTAGCCTACGCTACAGATATGGCTGTTCATAACGAAACAACTGATTTAATCTTGGGAAATGGCAAAGTTACTACTTGCGAACAAGCCATTGACTATGCACACATAATGCTGTCAGATAGAAGAGAAGTGAAGACTCACCTAATCGTTACTGACATGTCTCAGAAATACGATTTAATTATAGGTATGACTGATCTTCTCAGTTTAGGTATAACACTCACTGGTCTGCCTAATGGGCTAGACCCGAATAAAGATCAGTCAGATGATAATATGTTAAAGATACCTAAACCTCCGGAAGGTGAAGCAAAGGATATGATTCCGCACTTCACCGATATAATTATGGACTTAATTATACAAAACAGGAAGATTGCGATAACTGACTGGTGTATGTTTAAGTTCTCTAATGGGTACGTTAGACTTGACTTAACAAACGCCGACTTCTCTAAGTTAAAGTGTCCTTCACATAACTACGTGAGTTGGAGACACAAAGACGTTGTCAAAACCCAAATCGAAGATTGGTTAAAACAGGGTCTAATTGAAATCAATTATGATGCAACCCCAGTTAACTTAGCTCTCTTAGCGGTCGATCAATATAAATCTGATGGAACGTTTAGTAAAACAAGAGTAGTACTAGACCTGTCGCCAATCAACAAACTAATTCCGCAACATAGTTTTCCCTTACCTAAGATAAGCGAGATACTACGCAAAATGGAGGGTGCGACTATCTTTTCCAAGATAGACTTAAAAGCTGCATTTCATCAACTACAGATATATGAGCCTCATAGGAAATACTTTTCTTTTACTTGGCAAGGTAAGAAGTACCAGTTTAAAGGTGCACCTGAAGGCTTACACATGTTACCTTCTTTCTTCCAACAAGTTATGATGGAACTATTTGCGGACCTGTCGTATAACGTATCAGCCTATTTAGATGATATAGTTATCTTTACAAAGACAGCACATGAACATGCTAAACTCGTTAAAGAAGTCTTAAAGCGACTTAATCATGCTAAACTTAAGATTAACGAAGACAAGTGTTCTTTTGCTAACGATACTATACACTTACTTGGCTACAAAGTATCTGCAGCAGGGGTAGAAATTGATCCTGGCAAGAAACAGTTTCTGTTGGATTTATCAACACCAATTACTGGAAGAGATGTGAACTCTGTGTGTGGGTTTGTTAACTTCTTTCCGGATTCGGTACCGCATCTTTCTCATTACTTAAAAGCTTTCAGTCACCTACGGCTGCACAAAGGACCTTTGGGAAAGCTTTGGACTAAAGAATGTGATGATGCATTTAAACTAGTCAAAAGTAGAGTAATGGACGCACCCATCATGCAGTACCCTGTGGATGGTGTCCCATTCCAAGTAGCAACCGACGCTTCAGATCGAGCGGTAGGTGGAGTGCTTTACCAAACGATAAATGGTAAACCGCGATACATACAATTCTTTAGCAAGAGTTATAATAAGAGTCAACGGAATTACCCTACCGTTAAACAAGAGCTCCTTGCTATAGTTGCTGCGCTAAGACAGTTTAAAGACTACCTTTATGGAAGTTACTTTACTGTCGCCTGTGATCAAAAGTCTTTAACATACTTAAAAGATATGAACCCTGATTCACAGTTGGTGAGCCGCTGGCATGACTTTATTGCCAAGTTCGCTTATAATATAACACACATACCAGGAATACATAACCATCTTCCTGACATGCTCGCTCGACTTGTGCCCGACTACCAGAAAACAGTCAAGGAGTTATTAGCAACCGATTGGATGCTAAGTAAGAAATGGTTTAACCTCGCTCAATCACGATGGGGCCCATTTACTGTTGATATGTTCGCCGCAGAACATAACAAACAGGTTTCTGAATATAGGTCGTTGACTCATCCTAAAGGTGATGCACTTCAGCTTGACTTATCAAAGCATAATGCGTGGGCTAACCCACCTTGTCAACTTATCGCACAGTTGTTAAATTATGTTAATATTACTAAATCTACCATTACGCTGTGTTGTCCCTTACGTAACTCCGACCCATGGATACGTGATTTTGTAGCCGTTGTAAGGTCGGGGTCCTTATACAAATTGTTGTCCGTGTGGACCTTGAGAGCCATAAGGCCCGTAGCGGTTGTGGGCGTCACGGTAAGCTCAACTCCGGTGGCGGTGTCGCCGGCCTCGGCCACAAACATTAGCACGGTAGCGCCATCTAGTAAATCGGGGAACGACACCCACAGTTTCTTGAGATCAAGGCGGGGGATATCATCCAAGTTTTGGACCGGGGTCGACATTGCGCTATTTAGTACACTTTTTAAAATAAAAATGGGCGAGCCACGGGATTTTGGAGGAATTTTTATTTTATTTTATTTTATTTTATTTTATTTTATTTTATTTTATTTTACACAAATATATACACACTACACCCTTGTTCGGTTAGTGCGGTTCCGGATTTATTTTTACAACATCGCTCCCTCCAGCCGTTACATCTGGTGCGCGTGTGAGTGTCAAGCACCTCAAAACGAGTCAGGTGGAGCGCACTAGTCAGAGACGGCACGTGCGTGAGCTTAAGACACGGCTACACGAGTTGGGGATTTCCGACACGTTGCTGCAGAAACACAACATATACGTGCAGATAGGCCCAGAGTGCGCTGAAAAGCAAGGGGTGAGCCGAAAAGTGGCAAGGGGTGAGCTGTGCGAATAGGCCCAGAGTGCGCTGAAAAGCACAAATTGCCTGCGAGACAAGCACCAGGAAGCCGAGAAAATGGCTAGTGACACAGCGCTAAAAAAAATCATTATTAAAATTTCACGTTGAGCGGAAACTTTAGGTATTTCATAGCCTTTCGTGCAAACAAATCGTAGTGATACCACATCAGGTTATCATCCGAACTGAACTCGGCCTTTTTTGCGATATCACTCAGTATTATTGGTCGTGTCAGTTTCAAACATATTACAAACAGGTGAGGTTTTTTTTTTTTGGTCCAGGGGTGGGAAGCTTTTGTTCCTACCTTAGGATGTATAAGCGCCGGATTGACATTTGTCAAACATTCAAACTTTCATGGGTCTACATCTAGTGACGCACGTCGATTACTCTCCCGTCATTATACAGATGCGACACAAAACCCATCCTGTGAACACGGAGTCGTTGGTTGGTGGACTCGGTCGGATTGACGCGGTGTGTGAGTACGACTACCTCACGGAACCCTAAACCCTACGTCTGTGAGAGTTTTCCGACTGTAAAAATGTGTATAAAAGGCGGGTGTGTATAAAATTTATTCACACTTTTGTAAAGTAGAACAACCAGATGTTGCACCTGAACTACCCGATTAATATTCACGATTCGACGGACACGTTGTATCGTCGTATGCGTTACGAAGACTCTATCACCGGTCACCGGCTCATGAGCGAACATACTGTTGTGGAAATTGTCAGGAGCCGCGTTGACGGTCTGGGAACCCCAAATACCGACACTGTAATGTTGGCCGCGAACTCGACGAACTGGGACGATTTTCTTGCACGTATGTTCTTCGACCCCAGCTCACCTTGGGGATTAGAACGTATTTCCGGGACACCCAGAAGCTTCGTGACTCGGATTACCCTTACATCGACAGCGAGATCGGATGGCAATGATGACGACGGTATAGGAACAATGAGTGCGACGTGTGTATTTGATGCACTCATCACGACCGCCCAATTGGTGTCGAACCTCATACTTTCGCATAACGGCGTCCGAGCAAAAAGGTGTGGTGATGTACTGCTCAATATTCTGGTGCCACTAATTCAGCATGAGAAAGAAAAGCACCTGAGTTTGCGCAAAGCGATAAGTCTTAACGAGATTTTGACGAATCTGGCTGATCGAGCCAATATTTCAATCAATCTAACGACCATTAACTTGAAAAGATTGATGCATATCGAGCCGACGAGGGCGGCGGTATCATGGACGTCCCTGGATATCCAGACCAGGGAGTTGATCAGCAAATACGTCCCCACCCGGCACCGTGTTTTTAACATCATGTTCATCGACGTCAATCAGGTGACACATATGAAGATGTCTCTGCGAGCCTATAGGGATCATGTCACGTACACGACGCATCTCGACGTCGCCGAAGAGGATATGGAACTTTTGATGCACAAACATACCGAGGATCCCTGGTCCAACCAAATAAATGCCATCAAGTACCATCGAGGCGGACAACTGGCGGCCATACATTTCAAGAATCTTTGGCTCACCGCGGAGCTTACCAACATACGCCTCGACAAGATCAAGGAGCAGTGCCTTGAAGTCCGCCTGGGTGGGCACGTAGCCCAGTTTGTGAAACTGGCATGCGCGGACTTTCTGAGCTGGAACATGACCGACATAAACGACAAGGACTGGACCACTCGGCCCTTTCATTTGCTTTATGGTGACAACCAACGCGGTGGTTTACCCAACAGTGTGCTACGTATTGTCGGTAAATCCATGTATATATCGACGCGTAAATTAGCCGCATACGAAGGCGTGCCTATTATTACGGACTTCCGGACCACGAACCGAATCTTAGGACCGGGTTTTTACATGTACAAGATCATATCACACGTAAATCCGACTGTGTGGGAGAAAGTCGTAACCCCCATGGGTCTACATCTAGTGACGCACGTCGATTACTCTCCCGTCATTATACAGATGCGACAACTGGGATATAGGATCCAGATCATCGCCGGATGCTGGGGATGGCGCACTGTAGATTGCTTGGATGTGGTATACCGCCACAGTTTCGACGACGTTGACCGAAAAATCGTGGACGATCACGATATACCCGTGTATCGTAAAGTTTTTGAGATCTTGCAGGAGAGTGAAACTGACACCTATCGCTTTCCTTCACATGCGCACGCTGAGGTTATGACTAAAACCCTAAAAAACCGTGAAACCTTCCACTATGGCGAAACTATCAACGGTGACGCCGTCGTGGGCGTTAACACGACCAATGATCGGGCCTTTGTTGCCATTACAGCGACCGTCAAGTCGCTGACGCGGTTCGCTATGCTGGAACAATTGCAGACTCTGGCCCTGGGAGGCGCCACGTTGCTGCGCATACGTGTGGACTCTATTTACTTTTCGAACCTCAACACTGCGCATATACATTGGCCGTTCCGGATAAAGACTAGTACGTATATTCCGAGCCTGAACCTTAAACAGTCGACCAACACGGACCCCACCGACGTTGATCGGCTCGCGGGGTCCAAACATGTCTGCTGCAACATCAAGGGGCTTACACACCAAGACCAGGTCGACGCGTACCTGCAGTTTGCCGGGGAATCGGATCAACCACAGTTTGCCATGGAACACGTAAATATCCGAGAAGGTCCAGCAGGTACCGGTAAATCGTACACGGCCGTGTTGGGGGATGTCGGTGTCATGCGCGAGTTGCACGGATCATTTCTGACCACCAACACCAACACGTTGGTTAATGCACACAAGTCCAAGATCTTCCATCACAGTGCGACCGAAAACTTTGACACTAACACGGTGCACATGTCGGCGTTTACATGCAACCACGCCCTCCCCACCGGTGAATATAACTACATATGGGACTCCTTGGTCAAGTTCATACATGAAGGATCAGGGGAACTGACCGGGTTTATCCCGAAAAGGTCGGATCGACGCGAGTTTGAACGTATACTGCGTCTGCTGGACCTACGCACTGAAATGATAAACGCAATAAACTCGCGGAACGCCGAGGGTGAGGACAAGGACGCATTCTTGGCTAAGATTAATGCCCGCAACGATTCCAGAGAACCCCCGCACCCACTTGGGTTTAAGCCTTTCCCTGGCTCACGTTCGGGGGTCCCGAATTGGTTTGATTGCAAGTACGTAATCCTGGACGAGTTTGTAATGCGCTCACCCAAGTTTGCATTTTGTCTCATAGCCAAGTTTTGGAATGCCAAGATCGTTCTGACAGGCGACCCGGTCCACCAACTGGGCAATTCGTCTTTGAAGTGGATGGTCATCACGTGCAACTTGAAGTTGCTTAATTCAGCCAAAGTGTCTCGGTTACCCAACATATCGTACTACCGATACACGACCGTCCAGCGGTTCGATACCGGCGACCGAATCAACGAACTGGTGGCCAAGCTGATGGAGATACGTACCCGGCTATCCGAAGACACCATCATCTCGGCCAGTTACCAGGAGTTCCAGATCAAGAGTATGCTCAAGCAGCACTTCCCGAAAGTTTTTATCAACCGCTCACAGGGACTCCAGCTATTCTACGACTCTCGGGATTCGCACATGAATTATCTAATATCGGCGCGACGTTCGTGCCCGTACAACGTGTGTACGAAATGGGGTAGATACTACAGTGAACCCACGGAAGATGACGACAGGCCCCGACTCACCGAGTCCCAGAGAGCCAAGTTACGCCTCAACTGCAACTGTTCGGGTATGAATATTATCCAGCAGGTCCGAGATGAACGTCCGGAAGACAGGGTTATCTACAGGACTACCAGGGCGTACCCAGCGTTTAATATTGCTACGGATAGGGTCATGTCCCGTACTCGAATGCAACAGCTTGTGGAAAGCGGGGTGCCTCAGGGTATTTTTCCGACTTGCTGTGGCTTTACCGTACATCAATTCCAGGGCCGTACCGTCGATCCTCCGAGCACCATCATATATCATCCAGCGTCGGGGTGGGAATACACGGGTGAGATACTCGACGATACGACAAGAATTCAAGACCTTCTTCATGTGCTGCGGCTTTTCTATACCTTTGTCAGTCGCTGTAGAAGAATCTCCCAAATATTCGTCATTGACGATACCTTGGAGTAACATCGGAACATTTTCATTTCTTTATTAAAGTATTTCTACCGGGTTCACAATGCCTTTTTTTAGGGTTTGGGGTTTCTAAAATCTTAACGGCGCACTCTACTGTGGAGGGATTTGGCTTGTGCTTTTTGGAAGACGGCGCCAGTAGTGCAAAATCCATAAGACGATCACGAGCATCGTCGTACTTTTTGGCTAGTTCAAAATATGCCACGCGCATCTCGTCATGTGCACGGCGTGCGTTAGCAATTGTGTGGTTTAAACTCTCCATCGTCAAACGGTTTGCCTCAGTCACCTGATGATTGGCCTGTTCGGTTAGCAACGCCCGATCTTCAACAGCCTTTAAATCCCGCTGGATCAGCGCCTTTTCGGCAACCAACTTGTCTACACTAACACTTTTCGCACCAAACGCGCGACACTCATTGTATAGTTGATCGACAAACGCGTCGGCCATACTAGCTGGGACACAGAATACCTCTCTCTGTTTCTTAAGTGGAAACTTGCTTGTCGCCGAGTGCTTGCTAACAATGTCTGCTATTGCCGCCTCTGCGTCACCAATAGTGCCCGAACAGATATAGACGGCGAATGCCAGAGTAGAACCAGGGAAGCCGTGCTCGTGTTCACCGAGGCGGCGATGAAGATTGTCACTGCGACCAAACTTATAAATACGGTGATCGTCTTTCACGTCTAGTGGTAGAGTGTCACATAGCCCCTTCAATTCTCCGACTGTACCAGCGTAGATTAGGTAAACACCACCGGATATTGGTGAGTCCACATTATTTCTACGTAACGATATTTGCAGGGATGGTGCAGACAACTCCATAATCTTAGCCGTGTCATGTGTTGTGTACGCTGCAATTAGACCCATAGCCCATTTCGCGTACCCAGTACTCTGGCCACGTTTTGTGGACAAAATGTAGATGATGAACCCAAACGTGTCGAGGTAGACGGCAAGCGTCCCCTTAATTCGGATTTTGACACGATTATCGTTGGTAATAGTATTATATACCATACACGATTTTGACACGTCGACTAGATTTGCAATATCCTTCGCACAGAAAAATGTTCCAGAGGCAGTTCGGTCTCCGACTACATGTACTTGTGATAGTTCGATATTATCGGACGTATTAGTTTCAATGACGGGTGGACATCGCTCGATAATACGCCATTCTGAACACGAGTCGATATTCATTGTTACTATATTGTGTGTTCGATATATATAATACGCTGTATCTCAAGAAAAGTTTATTCAGTTTTTTTAAATAGGCCCAGAGTGCGCTGAAAAGCAAGGGGTGAGCTGTGCGAATAGGCCCAGAGTGCGCTGAAAAGCAAGGGGTGAGCTGTGCGAATAGGCCCAGAGTGCGCTGAAAAGCAAGGGGTGAGCTGTGCGAATAGGCCCAGAGTGCGCCGAAAAGTGGCAAGGGGTGAGCTGTGCGAATAGGCCCAGAGTGCGCCGAAAAGTGGCAAGGGGTGAGCTGTGCGAATAGGCCCAGAGTGCGCTGAAAAGCACAAATTGCCTGCGAGACAAGCACCAGGAAGCCGAGAAAATGGCTAGTGACACAGCGCTAAAAAAATCATTATTAAAATTTTACGTTGAGCGGAAACTTTAGGTATTTCATAGCCTTTCGTGCAAACAAATCGTAGTGATACCACATCAGGTTGTCATCCCTGATCAGCATTCCGTCCGCCTCCGCCAGCTCTTCCGCCTCTGAGACTACGAACTGCACCCGGTGCACCACGAAGCCCACAGGCACCACGGCGTGGTTCAGGCGCGTCGTTTCGTCACAACCGCTAAAGATACCGCGTTTGTAGAACCGCAACGCGTCGTTGGCCGCAATGGCAATGCTCACGGGACCGATGAATTATATTTCAAGAAAACACTGTGGTCAGAATACAAGTACTTAGATTTATTTGATTAGTTTAGGTTTATTACAAGTTTTACAGTTTATCAGAATAATCTGATAAACTGGGTTTTAGGGTTTTGCTGGTTTTACAGCACATGACTAATGACTCATTTAAGAGTCAGTCATTTTAGGATTACTGTTTATAATTACTAATAAATGAACAACGTCCCCTCCTGAGGAGGGAGAACGTTGAGATACAGTTATCTCGCGTATACTTACTACATTTTTTAACTTACCATAGAAGTTGTTAGTTTATTAGTAATTACAGAGAAAGCTACAGAATATGAATTAGTCAGTAGCTGGCACATATTTTTGTTATAAGTATAACAATTTAAAGACAATGCGAACAGAGAATGTCGCATCAAAATGAACGATTTAGATTATCCGGTCGTTGGATTAACGACATGTGGACGACGAGGATGAAGAAAGAATCTACTAATACGAGTGAAACCGAAGAGCGAACATTTCAATCAAGCAGAACATTAGCCAGGGTCAACAAGGAAGGTCTCACGACGATCAAACGACGAAATCAGACAATCAGCCAGAATCCACAGATAAGTAGTCATGTGTGAGCACAGGTAGGAAGGTTGTTTTCAGTGTGAGACAAGTACAAATTGAATTGCAAGCTAATGAACTTAAATTGTATTTAAGAAGTTGTTAGAAGAAAGTTCTTTAGGATCCACAGTAGTGTAGTAGAGATGGGAGATGTACATGGTTAGTACCGACTCGGTTAGTACGATGACGCAAAGAATCAGCGGCATACTAGATTATTTTACAAAAGTTTTAAGAATGGGAAAGGTAAAAGACACAACGATAAATAGATATTAGACAACACGTCAAAAGACTACATAGCGGGTCCTCAGAACGTGAGCAGATCAATGACTTAAGTAATAGGAAATGGAATGGCAAGACATGTGCATCTAATGGCATCTATACACAACTAAGTAGGAGTCAGGATTCTAAAAGGGTTATTCATTGGGATTATGACTTATAAACGAATAGACCGGTGTGTTTATCTAGAAAGGTTTACTTAAGATCTGGCTACGATAAATACCGACAAAGTAAAGAAGAAATAACTATCTAGGTGAAGCCAACTACGATCAGAATTGCATATAGGGTGAATTAGATAAATTAGATCGACAGAAGGATATTAGGAAGCATACAGAGACACAAGTAAGCACCTGTGAGTTATTAGGAGCATATAAGGGTGGGTGCGCACATAACACGAACGATGCAAGTAAATACAAGGTTAAATTGTGAAAATGATATGCGAACACACTCAAATCACTAGAACTTCCAGATAATTCAGGTCAACGGAGAGGATCAACAGTATGCACAGAAGGTGTGGTTGACGGCAGCTTAGTTTAGGAGTGCAATAACGAGCAATCGTTCTTAGATCGAGAAGCATATTCCAACAACCGCAACAGCACATGACAAGGACATCACGGGTAAGAAGAGTAAAAGAGGAGCGATGAGGGAAGTTCCCAACAGGGTCCTGCGAATAGGCCGTCATTAGGCCGGAGCAAGAGCTGGCGAGGAGTAGAACAAGAAGTGGCTCCGACTAATGAGGCACTCAACCATATGTTATTGTGGGATGAAGAGTAAGACAGCTGGTAGTGTTAGAGTAGATAGACTATCCATACTACTGATGTGAGTGTAGGAAATGAAACAGTCACGAGAGAACCCACGAGTTCCTCGGAGATCGATGTCGAGACGTTATGTGTTTGAAGGATGAAATTTAATAGAAAATGGATATTTATATTCAGTACTCTATCAGTTCATTCGCACACATTTCTAGTTCTCCATTGACAAACAACTCACCAACCATGTCCTACCCCCCCGCCAAAGTCGTAGACAGCAACTCTTGAATCCTGAGCGCCACAAGGAAGATGATATCGACCGACGTGGAACTAAACGTCGTCAGTCCCATACGGAACGCTCCGCTCCGCACTCAGGTCAGGCTCTGGAGGGGCAACAACAGACACATCTTGGGGCTCCACACATTATTTCCGCGGACGACAAGCAGCCACCAACAGCAAACAAAAAAAAATGGTCCTGCACAATCTGACGAGGATGTCATATTCGAGGGTGAGACCAAGGAAGTACCCGACCTGCGTGCGGACAGTAGTCAGACTTTAATTGGTGAACAGGTAGCCAGTGAAGGGCTGTCCCCTTGTTCGTCTCTGGATACTCCAGGGGCCTTATTTCCCAGTAATGACCCACCACGCCTCCCACCTAACAAGCGGAAGCGTCACCGGAACCGTACCAACAACAAGGAAACGGCACGGTAACAATCGTCAGCTCAGAAACTCACGGAGCTGATGACACAACAGCAGTCTCTCTTTGAAAAATACGAACAGAGGTTACAGCGCATAAACGCCGGACGAACTACAATAGGGCCGGCCGCTAAGGAGAGTTCTTCTGACGCACACGAACGGGTACAGGCAGTACCAGAGGACGAAGACAACCCTACCTTCCGAATTCAAGGCTGTGAGCGTCCGTTTTATGGACTCGGGTACAAATCACCAGGGTCAGAGGACAGTTCAACCGAGGAGGATGATACTCTGTCTGCCAGTGAGAACACACCAACTTTTCAAGAGTTCGCACATGAACAAGTATTAGCCAGACAGAATCCTCAAAGTAAGGAGGCGGTGAAGAATAGACAGGACCGATTAAGTACGAACCTGCGCCAACAACAGCAACGTCAGTGGGGCGAGAAAAGAAGCGCCCAGTGAATATGTACAGACACCTAAACGACAAGAGAAGGAGACAACAGTGCCTCCGCCCACACCGGCTAGTATCGAGAAAAGGCGACAGGCGCTACACGCACGGATACTACATTTAAGTGACGAGCCATGCCAAGAAATCGAGGAGAATAACACGGCTCGAGCTGAAGCTCTTCGGGGCGTGATTGAGACACTTCGAGCTACATTAGAGTCCCGACCGGTAGAGAAGCGTCCCGTACCTTCACCACGTACGTGGCCTGATTGGCCGTCGAACAGATACTACCTACATGATATTATGGAACGGGACACAAGAGGGGCTCTCCTCGAGGCGTTCAAGAACGCACAAATCGCAGGGCTGGACGAGAGTTGGAACCTTACATGGTTTCATAAGGTACTATCTTACTTCAAGGCGGAGAAGTCAAAGCTGGACTACATCCGCGACAACTCTGAACGGTTGAAGACATGCACACCTCAGCTACAGATCGAACAGATCTGTTCGCACGAAACACAAGCCACTGTCGATCCCGCGTTTCGCAAGTTAGCCAAGGGCCAAAGTCGGAACATGCACACTCCTCTTATGGAACAAATGACACAGCTCATGGAGAACCACAGGAGGGCACGTGAACGGTGCCAGACAGATGCCGACTTCAACAGAATTTAGTGAACCACTGCATTGTACAACTGTTAGAAGAAGCTCTCAACGGCCGTACGTATGAACGTACTCTACAGTTGCATCCCAAATGGCAACTGATGGAGACACACGAGCTTATACAGCTGTTGAGCCCTGACATTCAGGATGCACAGCAACGTACGACAGCACGTTTCCAGGGTCGCAACAACCGCGAGGGCCGACGACCAATGGAAGTCGCGACCACACCAATAGCCGCCCCAACCTACAGACGACGTGACGACGACAAACGCAGAATTGGACTCAACGGCCCCAACCTACGGTACCAACGACTTGTGCGGGGTGCCAGGCACAGGCGCCACCAGGTGGTAGGCACATCCACGGTGTCATCATTTCAGGGCGTCGCAAGCGGTGAGCGCGGAGGGTCGGGCAAGGCTATACGACAACAACCATCCTTTGAGGGACGTACAATCGGTACACAGACCGTCCACAACGTCAACCGCAGGACAGGGGCAGAATACATCCCAGACTAGAGACGTAGTCACAATACGTTCGACGCCTCAAGTACAGGTGAATGCGATTACACAGGACGAAGACTTGGCTCCACCATCGGAAGCTACAGAGATTCATATCAACACGATCCTTTACGAAGACTTCGAGCACATGACGTCAACACCAAACCACACCTATGAGACGTGGGAGTCGGTAGCCGATCATGCATGAGAGGTGAGGGTGTCTGAGTCGGATAGGAGCTTCATATTTGTTACCACGATTGGAGCAGTGATGGCAATACAAGACCCATTGCTGACGTCAGACAACCGAGTCTATATTCAAGTACAAATCAACGGACGTACGTTCAAAGCCTTGATAGACACGGGAGCAAATAGAAGTTGTATCTCACAGACATCCGCAGACCTCCTTGGCCGACCAATAACTCCGGCACCACCTGGGTCATTTATATATTTAGCTGACAAGGCGGTGCGAACTCCTCGACTGGGGACGACGGAAGTGGTACCTATAAGGTACGGCACCAGAATTATCGACGGTTCATTAGAATTGATGAACTTGCCGACGGGTATAGATGTCGTAGTGGGGCAAGATATGTTGAAAGGCTTGGGCCTATACATAGGCGGTATCCAATCGCCACTTGCACCAATAGACCCCACAGAACTAGATAAGCTCCTCGAACCCATACCACGCCGACAAGCACCTAACACGACGGAACCCGTCGATGTACGCCAACGGTTGGCACAGGATTTGGAAGCCAATGCGAAAATTGCCGACAACGCGCGCTGTCGTCTGGAAGGGAGTGAGGTAACCATCCCAGTAACCCATGAACAAGCGTTGCAGATGCGGAGATCGACGAGTAACTTCGTATCCGATCGATGGCTCCCCTATGTGGATGAACAAGTGAAGAAGTGGTTGACGGATTTGGTGATTGCGAAACGAACGACACCAACGACTGTTAATCTTCCTCTCCTTGCGGTACCGACATTTGATGCGGAAGGCAACGTCAAGAAGGAGTTGATAGGTGATCGTTGGAAGGAGAGACATGCACAGGCGTGGCAGGCAATGAAGGACGCAGTGGTGAATGCTGTGGCGTTACACTTTCCGGTCGACGGCATTTCTTTGAACTTGGGAACCGACGCTAGCGATTACGGTTTAGGGGCAGCGCTATTCCAATGGGTCGACGGTAAGAAACATTACTTAATGTTCTTTAGTAAGACTCTGAACCATGCGCAACAGAACTACGCCACACCTATGAAGGAGTTACTGGCATTGGTATATGGACTGACACATTTCAGGGAATACTTGGATGGGCAACGGTTTGCGGTCTTCACGGACCACAAGGCCCTTGTGTATATGAACACACAGCTCAAGCTTAATCCGATGCTTTAGAGATGGCATCATATCATCGCGCCATTCAACTTTACCATATCGCATATACCAGGAGAGACAAATGTGCTCCCGGACATGTTAAGTAGAGTACACGAGGGGACAGCGGAGCAGGACGAACTCGAAATAATGTATACAGACGGCTGGCAGTTATTCCCTAGTTACTTTGAACAAGCGCAACAACACTTTGGACCGAATGACATAGATGTACTGGCGGACCCAACCAATGCTCAGCTTCCTCGGTTCTGGACGAAGGATGATGGGGAAGGAGCGTTTGCCCACGACTGGTCGATAGTCGATGGATGGATGAACCCGCCTTGGGAACAGATACACAGGATGTTACGCAAAATACGAGCCGACGGCGCACGGGCCACAGTATGTCTACCATGGGTACCAAGAGCACCATGGTTCGACCTGTTCAAGCAGTTATTGCAGACAGAACCGGTGCTGGTACCACGGACTCCACACACGTTCCTCAAGTACGCTAAGTACGCATGTGGGAAGACACCATGGGGTCATACCGTAGTAGCACGGGTGGGTCCTCCCAATGGATTCAAACTGAACCCGCTGTTTTCACAGCGACTTGGTTATGCAGAACCAAAGCATACAAAATATGTCATGTGCTTAGACACCGCGCGAGAAATCTCAGTGGCACTGGCAGATGCAGAGGGTCAACCGGCGTTTGCACAAGCGAGTCCGACGGAGAAACAGCGTCGTACGCAACTCACGCAAGCGCAACACGAACAAGGACATCATGGGGCGGCGGACACAGTCCAACAACTTCGTCAGAACGGTTACGTTTGGCCAGGGGCACTTGAGTTAGCCACGGAGGTTAAGCGGCAATGTGGCACATGTTTGGGACAGGACACACTTCGTAAAGGTTTCCACCCGATGATTAGCATCGATGCACGCTACCCGTGGGACCATATTCAAGTGGACTACATCCCGATGCCACTGGAGTCCAGACGCAAGAACAATTATATTCTTCACGACTTAGCCATCGCCACAGGCTATTCTATCCTTCGAGCCACACCGGACAAGACAAAGGAAACCACGACACAGACACTCATAGAGATTTTTGGCGAGCATGGCTTCCCCCGTAAAATCCAAACAGACATGGGGCAGGAGTTCACCAACAAGATAGTGGAGCTTCTGGTCCAGGAAGTGGGGATGCTACATAAGGTGTCTCCACCATATCGACCCCAAGTGCTGGGCGCGGCAGAACGACGTCACAAGGAGATTACACGTTCTATTCGACAATGCTGTGAGGCAGTTTCCCTTCGATGGGACGAACGCCTTCCGTTTACGATGCTATACCAGAACCTTCGGATATCCCGTCGCCATAGGAGTGCACCGTTTAGCGTGTATTTTGGCCGCCGCCATGTTCCGTTCGCCGATTTCACAGACGAGTTACCGGATTCCCAGCCGATGACGAATGACACCTGGGCACAACGATTAGACCAGTTACAGGACACCATATTGCCGACCCTTCACCACATTACCAAGAAGTATACAGGCAAGCTTACGACGACATTTGACCGCCTGCATGCTCACGACTTGGTATATTTCGACGAAGTAGATGTGGTCATGGTACGATCAGTAGGCCGAACAACGAAGGCCATGCGGCCATGGTTTGGTCCATATGTAGTCAAAGCTAGACACGGTCAACGCTATGAGTTAGCGAACAAAGATGGTTCCGCCCCACCAGAATTCAAGGACAAACCGGTACGGGTGGAACTCCTCCGTTTAGTACATAGACGCACAGACCCACCAATTAACGAAGACTTATGGACCGAAGGAGGGGTTGAGTTCCGCCATATTATCACACACCGTACGAATGATGAGACGGGGAAGTTGGAATACCTGGTGAGATGGCGAGAAGGCGAACCAACGTGGGAAACAGCAGAAGCTTTTGATGATGCCAACGTTATCGCGGCCTACCACAAAGCTTCGCAGACACGGACATGTAAGCGCCAACGTGCACAGTTCTAATACTTTATCTTCATTATAACTTTGTTCTCGGATATCGAGCTCAAGCTCTGGAGCATAAACCAGCAACTCTAGCTCCCGAGTATAAACCAGCCACTCAAGCTCTTGAGTATAAAAAGCAGCGACTCTAGCTCCCGAGTATAAATCAGCAACTCTAGCTTCCGAGTATAAACCAGCCACTCGAGCTCTTGAGTATAAAAAAAGCGACTCTAGCTCCCGAGTATAAACCAGCAACTCTAGCTCCCGAGTATAAACCAGCCACTCGAGCTCTTGAGTATAAAAAGCAGCGACTCTAGCTCCCGAGTTTAAACCAGCCACTCGAGCTCGCGAGAATAAACGGTTAGCACTCGAGCTCGCGAGGGTAAATCGTCAGCGGCTCAAGCTCGCGAGGTTAAATGAGCCACTCTAGCTTCGGAGTATAAAACAGCGAAATCAATCAAACAACTCCTTGGGCTTTGTTTTGAAACAGCGGGTTAATGGTTTGCACGGTTTCTGCCACTGGCAGTTTTTTTTTTTCTCCGACAAAAGTATAGTCCTATATTGTACTTGCCAAACTCCTATATGCTGATACAGATGAACAGTAGCTTCAAGAATTCAAACACGACGGGTCGCTCGAGACGTATACATCGGGTCCTCTAGCTCTCTGAGGTAAAATGCCAGCACAATGCTCTAGCTCTCTGAGGATAAATGCCAGCACAATGCTCTAGCTCTCGAGGATAAATGCCAGCACAATGCTCTAGCTCTCGAGGATAATGCCAGCACATACGGTACTATGTTATTATTATCATCTCTGAAACTGGCACACTGCTTTGTTCAGTGCTTCAGTTTGGGGGGGTTGTGGTCAGAATACAAGTACTTAGATTTATTTGATTAGTTTAGGTTTATTACAAGTTTTACAGTTTATCAGAATAATCTGATAAACTGGGTTTTAGGGTTTTGCTGGTTTTACAGCACATGACTAATGACTCATTTAAGAGTCAGTCATTTTAGGATTACTGTTTATAATTACTAATAAATGAACAACGTCCCCCTCCCTGAGGAGGGAGAACGTTGAGATACAGTTATCTCGCGTATACTTACTACAACACACACGGTGTTCTACAGGCCATTTCGTGCATGGTATCGCAACACTTGGGACAAATGACTGGTTTTTGAATAAAGCGTTGACGAAACGATCCCGATCCGTGGACCCTCACATTGGACTCCACAAAGCCAATTCACTCACATTGTGAAAATCAAACTCCCGAAAATATCAGTATAAAACGTGGACCCCACAAAGCCAATTCACTCACATTCGCAAAAAGATATCATGTTCGTTCAATCTACAATCGATGACACCATTATTTCAGTCAATCGGGACTCTTGTAGCTTACTTCGCGACGCACCGGTGTTGGATGCGGATGTTCCGTGGCCGCTCGATTTTCCGGGTGATACAATCTCCGATGTACTAGTGCACTCTTTCCCCAGCATCGATTCTTTGGCGGCGGCCGAGTTTCTTGGCGCAACCGCGGCGATTGCGGCAATCCACGAGCGCGTCCTGGACTGCATGTTAACATCCGACACTTGGCCGTCCGGACTTGAAAACTTTACGTTTCAGCAGCTGACGCCGCTAGTGTCAAAGGCGCCGCTGTATAGCTACGTGTTGCGAGGCATGCCACAGCAGGAAATTGTGCTAGAATTTATGGCACCCGCATTTAATGTGACGCGAAAGACCCTAAAGTGGGGAGAGACGTGGTACGGCCTGGTGACAACCCAGCTTGCGAGTCGCTGCTTTGTTTGTCTGGCCACGCCACGTAAGCGAGTTTCGGCATATTGGCTGAACGCCGCGTGTGATTCGTTGAATCTGGGCGTGTGTGCACAACACGTGGGGTATGATATGCCGGACAACCACTGGCGTCGAATGTGTGACTTCGTAGCGCGCATCCCATGCCTGCTTCCGGAAACGGATCGCCATAGATTTATTGGGAAAGGGAAGGCCGCAAAAATCCTAGGGAAATGGCCACGTATTTTACTGAAAGATGATAACTGGCCGCCTCTGGGCTATCGATTGTGTTTGGTATATATCATCCTGAGCCTGTACACGGGACACGCCCCGCAACACATGGGTGGTGATCGGATGACTGACGTCAGTGTGTCGGGAGAGACAGTGATGGATTACTACAGGGGACAGAAGCGCTTCTCGCGAGAGCTGTCAAGTGGCGTGGAATTGTGGGACAAACACGTAAACAAACGACTTAGGATGCTGGATGTGGGGGCGGAAGTGGCGGTATTGTCCGCGGAGCAGCGGGGGGCGGCGGTATTGGAGTTGTGGTCCGAGGCTAATTTAGAGTCACCCTACATCAAGCGGTTCATTGAGACAGGCAAGTTACTTGTGCGCCACCCGGATTTAGCGCACGCCGTAATGGAGCTACGGGTCCGGGTATATTGTGCGGGAATAGAGTGGCTGGACGGAGATGAGATCTTTTTCAGAAAAACCGGTGGCTTTAACCTTGGGATGTTTTCACGGATTGACGTGGCGTGTAAATGTTACGAGTTTGTGGGTAAAGCTTTCCGTGGAGACAATGTCCTGACACGGACAATGTTGATAAAATATATATGTAACCCTGAAGACGACTCGAGGCTTTGGGAAAATTCTATGATATGGATTCATTTAATGCAATAAATGGTGTTTTTTTGTGCACAATGTATCACAACACAAGGGGCGAAAAGACTCATATTTTTTTGTGTGAAAAGAACTTGTGTAAATCCCCCCGTGACAGGGGGGGTTGATGTTGGGTATTTAGGGTTTTATTTCCTTTTTTTTTCGTTCAAGTTTGATGACTAAAGTTTGCGAAAGTTGGCCGGGACAGCCAACTTGAGAAATTTCTCGTTTGCATCACTGTTTATGAATGCAAGTGTGGGTATATATTGCACCTAGAGATACCCACTGCGCCCGAGATATGTAACTGTTTAATAAACAGCTCGAAGTTTAAATAGCTTTTATTAACAACAATATATACTCTCGGCTCTCCTTTGCTCAAAAATAAAAGTGCAGGGGGATCAATCACGTTTAGTGCGTTTACGAACAGGCTCCATTTGAAGCAAGTCTCCACAGTGACGACAAATGACGTATTTCTGAATAAAGCAGTAGAGTTAATTGCCACCCCGGCATTTTCCCCTGCAATATTTTTGACCAGCAGTACATCTCCCTTGTACATGAATTCCCGACCAACAAGAGATCTTTTTTCAGTCAGCGAAACGTCAAGTGCTGCAAAGTCGGTCGACAATACACCTACCCTGGCATGCACAGCCGCGTAGCGCTTCTCGCGACCGGTACAAGCGCGACAACGGCCTTTCACCAGGAGTTTGTTGCACCGGCGATCCTTATACATATTGTCACAGCCACCCTCCAGCAGTTGCTCGATGTGTGCATCTGCGAGAACGCGTGGTCTACACAACTCGGTCACCGACATCGAGGCAATATCGGCGTCCAGAGCACGATCGGTAACCAGGTCTTCAACGATAATCCCCGTACCCACAACACCCAGGGTGTGCATATAGTGCTTGTTGTCTGTGGGGTAAACACGTAGGTGACATACACAAGGGGATCCAGACCTGAGACGTCTCGGTCCATTGCGTCGCGGACTGTCTGGTAGAGAATTCGTGCCCGATGCAGCCGCAGGTTCGCATCGACAACTCTGAGCGCGGTCGTGTTAACGCGAATGACAATCGTGGGTACACCACCACGGTCGTTGTTGAAAGCGAACGTGTGATAGCGACTGAGCTCACAGTCTTTGTCGTAACCCGAATGTCCGTTATTTTCATCTGCCTCGACAACGAGCACCGCCGACCCCAGGACCAAGTCAAAGTCGAGGACCGCAGCCTTGTCGACCAAACTGTGGTCGTTGGCCATCACCCGCTCATTGTACATACATGACGATCCCGATATACGTGTTCGTCGCGAGAAGGTGACGGGTGACGCGTTGTCAATTATAAGACCGACCAGAGCCTCCTCGGTGCATGCACTGGGATCGACAAACGAACCAGCGCAGGTGCTACAGATTGCATGAGACGCACGATCTGTACAAAGAAAACAACAATACCCTTTTGCATATAGTTCCTCAAATGGCATGCAATCAATACACTGAACTCGATTGTGTGTAGAACAGCGGCGCCCACCACCTGGCGCGCGTGAGGACGAAAATGGGTGTCATCGCCTCAACAATGTTGAATCCGATACAAGTTCGGACGGAGCGACCATCCCATCGCCGCCTTGAACCACGACCATGGCTGCGGGAAATTGAAATGTGTAAATCAAATTTGCATTTTAAACTTTGAATCATTTTCACACTAGTCTGGGTTGAAATACACCCAAAGTTCACTTCCACGCTATGAAGCGGGAAAGTACGGTTCTAGATGTTTCCCACAAACGCGTACGTGCGTCGGCCGACTACTCCGTCAAACTTTCCCAAATCACCAGTCTCGTCGCCCCGCTCGGCGCCGACATTCTGGAGTACAATTCCGTGGACGAGTCCACCCAAGTTGTATTTGCTGGCCTGTTCCCCCCAGCGCAAAATGCGCCGGAATTGCAGAATGCCACCGTCCGAGCCATACGGGGCGAGATTGGCCCCGGGATTAAGATTAGCTTCGTGGACTTGCTGACCGCATCGTGCCACAAATATTCCAAGGATCTCAACCAAACCCTCTTCCACAAGCTGGTGGTCGACAAGAATGCCGGGTTCCATTGCATCACAGACTACTGGCTCTCAGGTCAAACTCCCATTCCAGGTGTACGTGTTTGACTGTACCCTTTATTAAGATTACTCTCAGGTCTCCCAAACTTACTGGATCAGCGTTGCGTCGCGGCAAGGACTTTATCGTCAGGAAATTGGGGACACTCAAAGTTGGATCATAACCGTACGAGGGCATGGTCAATTGCTGGCATCCCGTACACGACATTAGGTATCTTCGAAGAAGGTTCTCCTTTTGCATTGCGTAACGGAGCTCGTGCACTACGTGTGTCAGTGCGTACGGGCGAGAGAAGCTCATTTCCCCGTTCCGCAGAAACCGGTCCAGGGCGCCCTCGTCACCGCCCATCTCTTTCTGAGCCTTGGGCAACGCGTGCCGCAGCTGCTTCCGGTCATACGCATTTAGGTTCGTATAAATGCGTTCCTGTAGAACCTCGGGTGGCAGTTCGTTCATCTTACAATTTTTTTAATGGACTATAAATATATGTGTATTTATATACACCGCATGAAAAAATGTGGAGCGCATTTTCAGTCGCCATGTAGCATTTTTGTATCATTATATTTTCCTAACAAACTAGTCTATAAGGTGGAGACTTGGCCATATTTCATCGCATAAATAATTTTTTTTGGTAAACAAATTGACATCTGGCATGAAAAAAAGGTGTTTTACATTTGGCATGAAATAAAGGTGTTTTACATTTGGCATGAAATAAAGGCATTTCGATTTGGCATGAAAAAAAGGCATTTGGGCATTTGACATAAAAAATGGTAAATATGGCACGAAATAAAGAGTATTTTGCCCATGGATACGTGATTTAATTAATATGATTCAAGACGAACCTATTTATGTCGACCGTGAAACCGACACGTTCTTGTATCAGGAATCCTATTCTATTAAGAAGACACCTTGGAAACACACCATTGTTTGTCGCATCGGTCCTGCAGGTACCACTAAGTGGAAACCCTCAACCGAATTCTTAGCTAAACTAGAGGAGTCTAAAGAGTTTGAACAAAAGCTCAAGACTCGTACAACACATGCACCCAACAAGATTGCAGTCGAGGTAATGCCGATTGAAACGGCATTAGATCGTAAAAACATGGAACTAGCTAAGGCCATGGATCAAAGACTCAAAACTCTAAGACAACCTGAAGCTCGCACTCAACTACTTAAAACGCTGCTCAAAGAACAGCCAGGAGTTGCAAAACAACTGAAGAAGATACTTCAACAATCTAATGTTGTCAATTATGCATCTCAGGAGTCTACCCCTCCTGATACTGAGGTTGCCCTTTCCAACAGAACTATGGTTCATCCAGCCAGCGTTACGCAGAATCTGACTGACTTAGAGGAGCTCGAAAGTAGAGTTAAAATTATACATAATTTAACGCATCGAGCATATGAGCATACTTATAAAATGGCTATTCGTGCAGGGCTTGATCACCCGGCGCTGAAAGAAACCATACGTGAAGCATACCGACGCTGTACTGATTGTGAAAAGAGCCAGATCAAGCGATACGGTTGGGCACCCCTAAAAAGTGTGACAGAAGACCAACCGATGCGCCGAGTCATAGTCGATTTGGTTAAACTCCCGCGATTCAAGCATACTGGCGATGTATATATCTGTCATTTCTTATGTGTGGCTTCGGGCTATAACTTGCTTTATGCAATACCGAACAAACGTCCACAAACAGTGGCAGAATTATGCTATCACGTCTTTAATGACTTCGGTTTCCCCCGAGTACTATGTTCTGATAACGGTAGTGAGTTTTGTACCGACGTAATGGAGGCACTTATACTCGTATCAGGCATGACCCATAGGCGCGGTGTTCCTTACAAACCTCAAACGCAGGGTGCAAATGAGACACGTCATAGAGAACTTAAGAAACTCTTGCGTACCGCACTAGACGACGTTGAGGATATGTGGCCTTATCATTTGAAATGGGCTCAGACTCAAATGAATAACTGCATGAATCTTCAAACTGGAACACTCCCGTTTCACTATTACTTTGGCCGCTATAGTGAATTACAAGCAACGTTTGATAAAACTGCGCCCGAGAAACACGTTACTGCGTGGCTACAAAAGATCGAGCATATGCAGAACGTTGTTTACCCCTGTTTACTCGAGCACAAGAATCGCGTCCTACTTAAAGCGTATGACCGATGGAATAACACTAAGAAAATTGTTCAGTTCAAAGTCGGCGATTACGTTAACATTATAAATCGAAACGCCAACGTTACCGAACTCTCTTCTAAGACGATAGGACCTTTCGCTATTTCTTACCATGATGAGAAGAGTGATACATACGAAGTGAATAACATTGATGGTACTAGCGCAACCAATCTAGGCACTCACCGTATCCCTACCTCCGAACTCTCATTCGCTCGCTCATTTGATTCTGATGTACCAGTTATGGAGTCACAAGTCAAAGATATAATTGACAAAATATCCGAAGACGGTTACACTTACCACAAGACCCGTTTCATGGATGGGACAGTAGCTTGGCTAACCTCCGATGCATTTCGTGAATCTCGCGACTTTCTTCGTATCTTTAATAAGAAATGGAATAAGCGTTTACATAAGAACACACGAGATAAACGAAAAGGGTTTCCTCAGGTGACTACAAACCCTGACGGATCTGAAATTCCCTATTTGCCACCTACTTCCTACGTGACTAAACATTCTGATCTGCTTACCAACAGTGCAGAGAAAATTGTTCAAACTTACCTACTAATGAAGAACAGCCTTTGGCTATTACCTTACCAAATAATAAACGTAAGGCGCCTACATCGGAAATGGTTACTGGACCAAATACTAAACGACATAGAGTACAACATGAGTCTTGAACTCGCACATATAGGCACATACTTACTCGATAAGTCATGACCGAAACCGTTTTTTACTTTGGTTTTCGCTTTACCAACTAGATCGTATCTTAACGTACGTTCGTAGTTCTAAAAGCTACTGGGGGGCTATGTAGAAATACGGCCTCCGGTCAGTCTAAAATATCAAGATCAATTGAGATAATACATTGGTTTTTTATTTGTATTTTAAATAATTTAGTACAAGCTCTTTTTTCCAATATTTCCAAAGTGTTCTAAATTCACTTTGATGGCTTTAATAGCTTGAATATTTGATATGACTCATCTACTTGGACCTATTGAGACATTAGTAGATGTAGGATACTATTGATACATACACACACACACACACACACACACACACACACACACATATATATATATATATATATATATATATATATATATATATATATATATATATATATATATATATACATACATACATAGAAACATACATATATACATATCTGCATACATTAATACATGGTACATACACTGCGCTTACATACACACATACATGCGCAGACGTAAAAAAACATGCATATATATATTACATGTGTATGCATGCATGTATATATATTATATATAATATAATATATATATATATATATATATATATATATATATTATATGTTGGCATGTATATGTGTAATATACATATATACATATATACATACATATTAATATTAATATGTATACATAATGCATGCATGTACACATATGTATATATATATACATATATACATATAATAATAATACATATGTATAATATGCATGCTAATATATATATATACATAATAATAATATATATATATATATATATATAATAATATTATATATATATGTATTATATATAATATATATATATATATATATATATATATATATATATATATATATATATATATATATATATATATATATATATATATATATATATATATATATATGATGTGTGTGTGTACATACATACATACATACATGCATACGTACCTACATACATAGAAATTTTACTTACATATTGAATTACTGACCTTTTCGTCCGGTGTACAGCCGACATATGGTGTCTGAATCAGCTAACTTCGTTGCCGGTCTACATCTAGTCTACTGTAAACCTTTATTGCTTAGCAGTTGGTTCCTGGGGGTTGTACTATTTATATACATTTGCGCTATGCTTGGATTGTATTGTGTCACCGCTCAAAGTATATTAATATACAGACATTGTTCTGTGTACAAGCTCTCAGCAGTATAATGGTACACAGAAAGAAATTAGTATGAATGTAATTGTTTATTGTTGAAGATGCTTCAGAGACTGGTTTTGAAAAATCAAGTTCACTATTGATAACGCGGCCATGTAAAATACCGAACTGGTGTTGAATCCTTGTATTATGAAAAGGTTCCGAACTGGTTTCGAACTCTGGTGTCAAAAAAAAACTGCAGCACTGGAAAGTCACTAAATGTACATAAAAAATCTTTATATGTACTTTCAATTTTTCATTAAAATATATTTGAGAAAAGGATTGAAACTTGCATTTAGAGAATTTCTTTAAGGTATTTAGAAAACGTACCCGTAAATCTGTATGCACATTTAGTGACTTTACCATGTAGGCCATGTACATTTGGAGTATTTCCTCTAATAATATGCATCATTCAATAATAATAATAATAATGATATAAATCATCAATATTTTATTTACAATCTACTGTTGCTTTCGAATCTTCTAAGACAGTTCAAACACGCGAATATACTCTAGTTTGTCACGTTCGGTCAGTCCTTACATTGGCATAATTCCAGTCGCCGGCCAATTCTTGACCGCCACTGCGGTCCACGGAGCTTTGTTCGTTGGCACGTTACTGTCCAATAAGTCACTAGATCCTGCAACCTTGTACATAACACTTGTTTCGCCGGCACGAAACCACCGACAATCAAACAGTGCGATCAAACATATTGCAAGTACGGCAAAAAAAAAAAAATCGGATTTAATTTAAAATTTTCTTTTCTTTTTTTTGGAAACGTCGCATCGACTATTTTTGCTGTGGATGGTAGCACTGTAAGGTACCGATACCAAATCAAGTTCGGTTTCAGCAGGTTGAGTGGTACTATTGGATGTGCCACTCAGAAGGTGGGCTTTGGGGAGCCGACAGGGGAGCAGCTGGGGATTGAGGAAGCCGGTACGTGGTGTTTCAAAAAAAAAAAAAAAAAAAAACTGCCTTAATGATTATAATAATAAAAAGAAATTGGATATATAAGTCGCACATTTTTGTTTCCACTACAGTCATTCTGCCACTTGTAACAATGAAGACAATTTGTACTGAAAGTATGTCCAGACAACTGCTTGTAGCCGGTGCCTCGCGCGACACACGGCTGTTGGACGACAACAACTGCCTGGACGACGCCGGGATGATTTAACTAATCGCGGACGCTGAACCACTACAGTCACTATGAGAGCCATACCATATGTTCATACATTGTAACATACATACTTGTCATTTTGAAATAAATGATATTATTCCTATGGCCCTCGTATACATGAGTTTCCAGCAGCAACAGCTTACGGTAACTAATCGAATGTTTTGGGTGCTGTTGTTCATTCAGCAGCTGGCCATCAGGACAAATCGGATTTAGGACCGAACCAGAGGCCCAGACCTAAGGAAAATAATTTAGGTCCAAACCAGAGGCTCAGATCTAGGAAGATTTTATTGAGGAACGGACCGGAAGACCGGACTAGATAATAGAATATAGTGGAAATACACTAAACGTACATGGCTTACATGCAGGCCTGGGGACTTATCAATATGAGAGCAGCCTCACGTTATCCATGATATGTGACAAGACGTCATTAAAACGTATTAGCTTAAATACGTAATTTTCCTCTTTCAGCATAATTCATATTCCAAATTTGAAGCTACATATTCCGTTACATGGAAGCTTCAAATTTTCCATATTCTTAAATTCCTAATTTATTTTCGATTTTTTTATAGCACTACTTTCAGTACATTTATACGTTTGAAATCTTGACCAAGTGACCATTGCATGTCCTACTCTACTGGATAACACTATTGCATTACTAATTTACTTGTATTAGTATTATATTAATAATAACATACATATATAGGTTTGTGTGTATTTAAGTATATTATACATACATCTATATATATATATATATATATATATATATATATATATATATATATATATATATATATATATATATATATATATATATATATATATATATATATATATATATATATATATATATATATATATATATATATATATATATATATATATATATATATATATATATATATATAGCTACTATAAAATAAAGATAAAATTAACAGACGTGTTTGTGAACGAAATATGTTCAAAAACAACTGTACATAACCACGATGAGGATACCTATTGTAAGACCCGATGAATATAATTTTGGCAGATGTGGTAGATTGTACAACCATAATCTCATGGAACAAGTATTAAATGCGTGCCATTTTGATTTCGATGTCTAGTGTCAGCAAACGCGTGTTTATCAGAGTCCTGCCTATCACTACATATGGACAAAGATCAGAAAAGCGCACCCATACGTTCAAGTGGACTCGACAGCCAGGCTTTGTCCCCAAGCCTAATTATCCCGGAAAAAAAAAATCAGACGCGTGGGATGCAGAGTGTGACTCAATAACTGCTGTGCCTGTACGTGTGTGGTATATTTTACCACGAAACGTTATACTGCGTCTACGCTGCCTGGCTTTGCCTTTGTAGCAATGATAAGCGAGGGACAGGTTATCAATGTGCACCGAAACGATAAATTGCACCCGAACCATCATGTTGACATCAACTAGAGTCTTAGTAATAAAAATATTCAAGCAAAAAGTGATATAATATTACGTATTTAGTATATATATATATATATATATATATATATATATATATATATATATATATAGAATGATAGATCAGTAGGACACTTTTAGTTTGTAGACTTTATTGCAAGATCTCAATTTTTGAAACAACGGACTAAATTCGAGTTTGATTTCGAAACTTCTAAGTTGATAATCTCATACCATCACTAGAATGGCGACTACCACGTTACCAACGCCTTTACCCGACACCACGTACGGCTTGAGTGTTGATCGCTTGATAATTAGAATTCTGTTTGAAGAACTTGCTCATTAGAGAAGCTTATACGTTATCGTTCGAATAATTGCGACCAGAAGTTAAGTCGCTAGTAGATGGTTCCAGTGCTACACAACATGCAGTGTGTCTCTGCACCAGCTTGGTGTTTTGGATTTTCTTCTTCTCAAGTTTGATTTAGGTATAACAACACTGATATCGTACATAATAAGCGAAATCATCCCATGATTACACATATTCAATAACAACTGTAGCTAGCTGTTACTCAGCGAAATTCCAGATAAGCTACAGTCGTGTATACTAGACGGAAGATAATTTAAATCTATGATGACTGGATAAACTCGGCTTCGGTAAGGATATCGGTTTTTTTTCCAATGGGAGTCTATTATCACACATTCACATGGCGTCTAAGCAATAACACTGCAATTAAATGCTACCGAACATCCATTGAAACTAAACTATCCTTTCAACGGTTTGGAATATTCATTTATACTTTTTATCTAAACTTTTTATTTTCATGTATATCAATCGTCAAGCTGCTCAATCATCATTGCATATGACAGCTTAATCAGAAAGTATTAGTTTAAGTAGAGTATGAGATGAGAATCAATTGCACAGTAGACATATATGATGACTTTGATATTGACATTTTCAACTTAGTTATATAAGACTCAAGACTTCTGGTACCCACATAAAGTTATAATCACGTCATCATAGTGCGTTTTTAACTAATGTTACCTTGATACCCCTTCTGATATACTGAAGCTTTATTGAGAAGGTGTACAGATATGATTTGTAAATGAAACATCAACGATATCGTTGGCTATATTGTTGCAGCCGTTGCAAGGCGACAGGATCTGATGATTGCTGACTCAATATCGCGGTAAAAAGTAGCTATATGCACGTGATACGCTTTTTTTTTGCAGCAAAGTGATTGTTCGACACTTGTTTAAGCTCTTCTTGATGGAAAGCCGCACACTCGGTTGTTTTGTACGAATGGGTCTACTCTTGGTGGTGACATTATCGGGTGCCGTGATTGCAGTGTAAGTGTGGATGGTATCTCATGCGTATTTTAACTTTATAGATGAATTGTTGCAGCTAGTAGTGTGCCACTTCAGCTTCAGGGCCCTTAGAGTCTCCATACATTGCGTCCACCTCGGAGCTTCGAACTTACGGGAAAGCAAGTTTGTACATGTGTGAACATTTTTCATACTAGCTGTTAGAATGGAGAGACAGTTATTTAGGTTATAAGGATGGTTCCTATATGGCAAAACTAACACGAACTTGGACAACAACCAAAATACTTTCGTACACAATTCCACTTCATAGTTTCTTCACTTTATAGTTGATTGCAATGGCTCGTCGTCATTTTAAACTCGTTTCCGATTTAAGTCAATGATATGCTTAAGTATTGAATGTAGGCTGTGAAGTTCTAAATTATATTTCAAACCATACGTCAATCAAGATGCAGGATCAGTTGGATGAGAGAGTGCACGATCTTCAATAAAGAGAATCAAATCTCTCTTGTCATCAATCATTTTTTCCCCAATAGAGATATCAGCCGGCGAAAACATAGACTTGTCATAACTTCGTGAAAAGAATACATGATCACAAGCCCACTTATTCACAAGCTGGTTTGTTCTATCAATTCTACGTATACGATCTCGAACAGAAAACTTTCAAATTTGTGATAAGATTCGATTACACTAAGGCGGTTCCAAGTGGAGATTTGTTTCAGGCGAATCCCCCTCTAGGCTGAGCACTTTTCACTTCGCGCCTCGCATTTTTGAAATTGGACCATAGGTACAGCCTGGAACCGCCTCAGTGGACATACGGGTGCATTTGAATAGTTCAAAATTCAATGTTTAAAGCAATGCTAGCGTTACAACCGTGAAGAGGGCGGGCCTGCTTTGGCGCGTTACTTATTTTACCTAAATATGGATACAGAGTGGTCAAGTCTAGTCCTAACTATAAAATAAGACGAAAGTGGAAAGAGCACCCCCTCCCCCCCCATTTTTTGGATTTTATTCGCCCGAAACAAATCTTCACTTGGAACCGCCTAAACAGTTTATTAGTTCTACAAATGTGATTAAATAGAGTACCCAGGGGACACAACTGTATATGCAGCATACAGTTGTTTACGCACTCCTGAGTTTCACGAACACCCAACAATATATATTACTTAATTGCGATAACAAAAAAATGAAGGTTGATACATGATGTACAAATAAGATTTGTGCAAAAATTACTTGTTCTGCTTTATAGTTCACTCACAATAGCGGTACGGCGTGGGATCGTACCAGCTCAAAAGGTGGTAGGCCACGAAATGTGGCGAAGACAACACATAAGTTCCAAAACAAAGTGAGGCCCACAAAACACAAAATTATGGTCATCTCCGTGAGCAATTTCAACAGTGTCTGTAACCTTACCTTAAGATAATATAAAGTTTCAAAGTACAATCCGTGAAACCACAAAAATTATGGTCATCTCCATGAGCAATTTCAGCGGTGTCTGTAACCTTACCTTCAGATAATATAAAGTTTCAAAGCACAATCCGTGAGGCCGTAGATGAGCTACGGAATTCACAAACATCAGAAACTGAAATACGCAACAATTTCGATAAAACCTTTTCATGTGAAACTACACAGGCGGACACGGAACACTATTGCGCCAGTTCATTTGTATGCATACGATGGCTCTATCTTGACTTGAGTTCATATAAACTGTAAACCCAACAACATATATCACGTAGTAGCGACACCTTCAGAAAAACTCGGCACATGATGCACCGATAAAACTTGTGCACAAATCACTCATTCAGCGTTATCGTTCAGATCACAATGACGATGCGGCGTGAGATCATACCAGCTTAACAAGTGAGTGATCAGGAATTAAGTTCAAGTTTTAGTGGTGAACAGAAAACATAAGTGCCCAAAACAGAGTTAGGCCTACAAAGCACCAAATTATGGTCAGCTCTGTGAGCCATTTCAACCTTCAAATAAAGGAATGTTTCGAAGCACAACCCGTGAGGCCGGAAATGAACTACATATTTTCAGACAACAGGAACTGTAGTGCGCAACAATTTCGATGAATTTTTTTCATATGAAACTACACAGGCGGACAGTGCGGAACAAGATTGCACCAATATGTATGCTTGTATTTGTATGCATGCAATAGCTGTTTCTTCCTTTAAATTTTATTTAGACCGACTTATGCGCACATTCATGCATATAGTATGGTACTTGATGATTTGAATTGAAGCTAAATTTACATTATAGATCCCAACATTAGCATTCTATTTCGGCCTGAAATTATTCGTATCTGCCCGCATCAACTTTTGGCAAATAAATGCTGATATACACCTGTATTTCATTTCTACTCAACGCAAATAAAATCACTTTTGTTCCTTAAAGAATACTCTTTTGACAAAATTATAGTCCACCTTTTCAATTGGGGATCTCAACTCATGCAAAACGAGTTCCTATCGAAGTTTGGAGGGGATCGCGGTTGACTGCTTTGTCTAATTCGTGTTTGGTGTTCTAGTCAGTACTCGGGGACCTAGTGGTTTTGGTATTAAAGTAAGTATCACCACAATCTCTTTACATGCATCCGAGAAAAACATTCTGTTGATACAATTATAATTCACTTTTTGAGTAGGAGCAACTCCGACAAAACGACTTTCTATCGAATTTGGGGGGATCGGGATTAGTCCGCATCTGATTTATCTAGACTATTTCGTGAGGGGACTTCACCTACACTCTTGCACCCTATAACTTCCACCTCTACATCCATGATCTGCTCTTGGTTGTGGCACGTTTGGGTATTGAACTCATCAACTCAACTACCTTAAAAAGCCGCCGACGGTAGCAAATATCCTGGATGCCTTCGAGTTAATTTAAGCCTAATAGATGATCTTGTAATCTCTGAGATCGCGAGCGCCCTGTCAACTATCATTCCCCTTCACGATAAATTTGAGATGTGTGATAGTGGTTCTAGTTTTCCGCTTTTTATATATACTCCCTAATAATCAATGTATATTACGCAACTGGCAATACAAATTTTGGCATGCGTCTATGAATTGTCCCTCACGAGAAGGAAGAAAAACAGACTTGTCGCGCTTGTAAGATTATCTGTACACAATAGACTTATTGAAGATTGCTATAATCTGAAGGGTTTAGGGTTAAGTATTTGTGGTGTATCCGTACCAACGGAATGAAATGTTTACTTTCTGCATCTTCCGTGTTATCACGATTGCTATTTTGTGTTCTGAGATATTTGATCAACTCATCCTTAATCAGAAATTATGTCATCAATCTGCCTAAACAACATTTGAAAGTCTAGTTGTCTGCTCAAACCTTTTAATTACTGTGATACAAGCACACATGGGTTAGAATAACATCTGAAAGTCTAGTTGTTTTTTGGAAGCTTATAATTACTGAGATACAACCACACTATGGGTTAGAACAACATTTGTAAGTCTAGTTGTCTTCTGAAAGTTTATAATTATGAGATACAAGCACACTATGGATTAGAACGACATTTGAAAGTCTAATTGTCTTCTAAAAGGTTATAATTATTGAGGTACAAACACAGTATCGGCTCACATGTAAAGTCCTCGAAACAGTACCTACAGCATATCTTTGCACAGACATGGGGAGTTTAAACTTGCGTTCGATCAAATCGCAATTCGGCCGTTGCTAATCGTGTAAGTGCCTATCCAGTATCCATACTGACCTCTGTTCCCAAATACAACCTACAAGAGGCACATATACTCAACAAACATTCGCACCACAGAATAAGCTTGTGTACAGAGCCGGTATCAATTTCTAATATTAAGCGTAAGTGCTCGATCAAGCCATTTGCTCACATGGTTTTCAGTGTGCGTTTTTGTTTCATAAAACCTATAAAGCGATTGTATTGAGATTTCTGCGCTGGTTTCTTCGAGCGTCACTTTCACTAGCTCTGTGCACGCGCAGATTCAATCAAGTAACATTACATAGAGGGGAAACGCGTCTTCTACTATGCGTAATGAGGCGACAGAAATCGTTCTCCACACTGAGATCATAAAGTCAATATTGACGCGAGAGCCCAAAAATATGCTAGAAGGAAAAGCTAGAGGAATTTTCGAGTTAAATAGAACAATCACTACGAACAGCCGTACGATCAGATGGGTGAACTCAATTTAGGTTTATCCCTGCGGTGTCCTTTTTGTTAATACTGATTTGGCTTAAGTTGTAAACTTTCGACTCTATCATATGCCTCATCAAACGGTTTGATAAAATTGTATTCATATTATCGCCGCTAATATATTTCGGCACTGTGCAGACTGCGGAGTTTGAGGTCGCACGGTGCCTCCCATTCCCAGGACAACTTTTAAGTCTTAAATAGCTGATACTGCAGAATTTGACCAGCTCGGTCTTCAGTATCAACGATGCTGCCACAATATTTTGCCTTACTTCTTTGACCTCGCTCATGCCTGGAAAAGGAGGTTACAAACGGAGCGTAAATTTCATTTGAAAATTGAATTGACAAAATCGGGATGGACTTTTGCTATTTTACGACCTTTGGAGATAGACACACTAAGATCATTGGAATCGTAAGATATGTCCGTGCCGATAAACAACATATGCCTCATAAAGTTCTTAAGTTATATGACTGTTTCACGTCGCTGTTAAGGTCTTTTCATAGTAAGGAAACGTAGAGTACGAATTTTTGGACAGCAGCACGAATGTAACACTAACGCAATGTGAACATTGCAAAGGTGCAAGCAATGCCGTAGACGGTGTCAGATCTTGATCCTCGCGAACTGTTCACCACACACGCTCAAAACGCGTGCTTCTCGCATAGCACGCGTTTGTGATTGAAAGTGCTGTTCAAATTTTTCTTTTCGTATAAACACGGATTTTCACTTTTACTACTATCTGTACAAACACAAAACGGTTGACTTGGATCGATCGTAAATGTACTTTATATACGTTCATAATTTTGTTTCTATTACATCGCTCGCACGACATCGTGTTAGTTTGTACACATTTATTTTTATTTCTTTTAACACAATCGTAATTCTGGAAATATCCCACTCGAAATGAAAGGCAAGCTATATGACTCCCATACCGAAAGTTCACATTCTGACTGTTCCCGTGCATATTGGTTATTGTGATGAACCAATCAGCTGATACACGTACACTATGTCAAACTATCGGCAAAACGGTTATAAACACACTGCTCCAACAGAGAGCTGGCTTTCATAGCACAGTCTTGTGGTAGGTTGCTTGAAAAAACTGATTTGTGATAAAGCTCAACAGATCCCATCATCCGGATTCTCTTTACGCGCAGTTTCGAGCAAAGAATCTTCATTGACAAAGCGTGCGGGCTTCAGGAGGTCTGACAAGCTCCCCACAGCCGGGGGTAGTACCTGCATAATCGAACTCGTCCCAAGCACATTCACTTGCCATACAGTAGGCACACCTTTGTCGGTGCGGTCAAAGTGGCCATCAAGATTGGTGCCTGGTTTACCTTTGGCTGCAAACATTCTATAGATTGCGTGGCATTGGAGGAATATACTAATAGGATCAACATTTTTAGAACAACATCGGAGTGCAATTATACTATAAAATACTCCCTGCGTAATATATTAGCGGAAAGTGGGAATAACGAACACGGTAAAAGATATACACATTTTGGAGTCCACTGGATGTTAAAAATCATGTCAAAGCTATTGATTTGGTATTAACTTCAGAACCTCATTATACGCTTCAAATTTGTTGAGTCTTATCGGTTTCATGCGAACAATAAAATCTATATTTTATGCTACATCGACGCGCACTCCCCTCTGTCACCAAATTAGCCGACACATACACACTTTTACACGCACGCTCCGACGTAACCTTACCTGTACCACGGTACAAGCAAGCTGCTGCACATATCCACACACAAATACACAAAGCTCCAACACGAAACGTGGATGCTACCCTGTGAATAACTAAAAAACCCTAAAACCCATAGCTATCTCTTCGTCCGTGTATACGCAAACGCACATTGCAAACTCACACGAAAATATACCCGCCCGCATACTAGCACAAGCAGCGACACACTCATATACGGAATCAATATCACACCTGTAGCTATCTCTACGAATAATCAATCCAGCATAGTGATACTAGCACAAGCAGCCACACACTCATATACGGAATCAATAACACACCTGTAGATATCTCCACGAATATTTAATCCAGCATAGTGATACTAGCACAAGCAGCCACACACTCGTATACGGAATCAATAACACACCTGTAGTTATCTCCACGAATAATCAATCCAGCATAGTGGTCAATGGCGATGCCGCTTTCGCCAGTGTGTTTCAGCATCATGCGGAAGAAATCGTCTGCACGCAGTAGACCATTGCTCTCGCGTCTGTCAAAGTGCGGTACCATCAACCCCGGCAGAAATCCTGACCCAGTAAGTGAGTTGTTGGTGGTGTGTTGGTGATAATAGTAGTAACAGCCTCAAGCACATATTCGTATACCACGAACTATCACATACTTTAAGACCTAGAGTTGGGATACTTTCTTTTGCAGAGTATTTGGATGCTCAGTGTTGGTTAAATGTACGTTTTCATATTCAAGAGACCGGCCAGACAACCATAATCCATATTTTATTCATATTGTCAGTTAAGATATAACAAATTCTTGCGCCTTTTTATAAGGTCTACAGTATAAGGTCTCGACAATTTTGCATGGGCTGTGCTGGTAAGGCCCTTGCAGATGTACACATATTGTCTGTAAAGCAGAAGTGAAGTGTTTTTATATTACGCTTGGCTGTTCCCGAACCACTTAAACCAAGCTGCCACCGTTGCAGATAACACACAAAAATGTTTCAGCATACAGGAGTTGGTCACGTTAGCACACTGTAGGTCAATTAAAACACTCAAAGTTGATATTTCTATTAGCATGGACTCTTGGAGTTGAGGCCCTACAGGTATCCCTACCCAAGGAAAAGCTCAGTGTACCTGTAGGGAGGTGTGTCACCGCAATTTGGAGAACCCAAAACTGAAAGTAGCTCCGGCGTGTTTTGTCGGATTGATGTCTGTGAGATCTTCTGGTATGTGCTACGTCTCCCCTGCGACTTGCACAGGTCGATCTTAAACCTCGTGCGCATGTGCAGCCACAAAGCACACTCATAAACACACGCTTACAACAACCGATGCTTAACATACATATATCACACATGTCTGGCCACCACCTACAAGTCAGTATACACACACTACATTATACCGCATACGCACCAACCTACCCAGACCAGGCGATCGAATGTACTTCCACGAGGCATGAGAAGCCGTCTCGTTTGCGTGGGGATGTAAATGCAGCATATCGTTCTTGTACGTGGCTGGGTCCATACTGTCACTGTGACCACCATCAAACCAGCAGATAGCCCCAGCAGAACCACCGACGAGCACAACACCCCTGTAGTTTATGTTCACAGAGAGAAGTTTAGACACAAGTAGCCCGATAGCATTGAACGGAGTCGCGAGAGGTGTGTGCATGGCAGAGTTGCTGCACGCTCTCGTGGTGTGTGGAGATAGCGTATAAATATGGAAGCCGGAAATCACACACACTCCCTGTTAGTAAGTAAACGGAAATGGCATACATTTATACAGGCTGTGCGTGATCTACGTAGGCTTAGTGTACACATTTGTCGTAGGGAGTCAAATACCCAAGCCGCTTTCAACGTTTTACCAGAAAGTCACAGGTAGCAGAGGTGTGTGATTGTATTGCAAGCATGGGGAGCGAGTGAGCATCCCTATATAAATAGGAATTGAGCTACACTCGAATACTGGTCGCGAGTGGTAGGCAAAGGCACACGCAGATGCATACTTAATGCCTTCGCTTACGATTACACGCCGCCTTGTATCACCCATCTCGGAAGGAGGAGTATACTGAAGGTATGTGTTTGTCTACGCAGTACTTCGAGGGTGGTGAAAACAGTGGTCAAGCCAAGTGTTGAGCACATATAACAGACGAGTGATTTAAAGTGAATGGCCGAGTGCCCTTAGTTGTGCGGTTGAGATAGCTGCGTGCGTTAGTTAGTGAAAGGGGGTTTTGTAAAGCTTTTTTAAAAAAAAAGCCTGGTGTTTTTTCTTTTACTCTCTCTCTCGTATTTTTTTTCTCCCTCTCTTGAGTGTCGATTGGAGGGTTTAAGGCACAGCGCATAAGCAAATTGGCCTGAACAGTATGTAGCCAGCCTTCTCGAACACATTATGCACCAATTGATAACCTCAGTCAGTTACATAGACAGCATGAGTACTATACAGAATACCACCGCTCAAATGAGTCAAATAGGTATCTCCAATGAGCTCCATAGACACAATGAGTACTATATAGAATACCACCGCTTATGAGTCAAATAGGTACATAGTCTCTTCGTTAGCTACATAGACACCATGAGTACTACATAAAATACCACCGCTTATATGAGTCAAATAGGTATCTCCAATGAGCTCCATAGACACCATGAGTATTATGTAGAATACCACCGTTTATATGAGTCAAATAGGTACATAGTCTCTCCGTTAGCTACATAGACACCATGAGTACTATATAGAATGCCACCGCTTATATGAGTCAAGTAGGTATCTCCAATGAGCTACATAGACACCATGAGTACTATATAGAGTACCACCGCTTATATGAGTCAAATAGGTATCTCCAATGAGCTACATAGACACCATGAGTACTATATAGAATACCACAGCTTATATGAGTCAAATAGGTACATAACTTCTCCGTTAGCTACATAGACACCATGA
>LUCW03002223.1:60000-80000 GCA_001586965.3 Sphaeroforma sirkka | reverse complement strand
GAGAGAGAGAGAGTCTAAAGGCTCACGCCATGTTTGGTTCCGGTAAACGACGCAAGCATTGAAGAAGAAAAACCATCGTTTATGTATGGATTTTATTTTGTTTGTTTGTTTATTTTTGGTGTGTGTCGTATTTTATAAAAAGAAGCGAGTCGTGACTCACAACAAAAAATACTTATCAAAATATGTAGATAAATATTTAAAAAAAATGTAAATAGAGCACATAGTGCGACATGCTAAATACATACATATTTATTTCACTTACTTTTTGTTTTGGAAAAAAAACTAGAAAAAAGATATGTCGTGAATTTGAAATTATTTTCTTCACATTGAGTATTTTAAAAAATATGTATTTGATAGCCGCCTGAAAATTGAACAGGTTTTTCAAGTATTCATAAATGAGTATTTTCGGACGTGTCTGATATCATTTTATTGTCGTTTACCAGGAAGAGCAGTTCATAATATTATAAAAACATTCATCGAATCATCTGACTCACTTCTTGAAAAAAAACTAAAGATGGTGCACCTTTTGAAAACATGAGAGTAAAATATATCATGAGGTCAGCCGTCAGAATCAGAAGTAGAACCGTCAGAACTGAGAACGGGCAGAATTGACTCAATTGAGAATTCGAAGAATCTGCGATTCCTGTGAATGCCAAATTGCGATATCAGATTAGATATTCTGAATATTTATGTTGTACATTTTATTGCATTTGGGCATTGGGCCATTGATTATTGACAAAGGACTATGGAGTATGGAGTATGGACAAATGACTTTTATATATATTTTTTAAAGTACGACGAACGTCTGTACAACGAATGTACTCTATATAAATAGCGCTCCCCTCCAATGTGCGACCATATATTGCATGCCGCGTTAGTGTCGCTGGCAAAGTATGTTGAGCGATTACAAAGGAGAAAATATCTCATAACAATTCACAATGATATATCCCATGCCAGGCTTATACACGCTGAACACAATCACGCAAAAATTTCTGTTCTCAAAGACAAAGAAGCTGTCTATGTACAAGAATGCTACACGGAATTTACATAAGTCCTTACATACCCCAGCAAGCCAATGTAGTACAGGGGATTGTATGTCAGATAAATCCGATGAAGTAGATGCTCATTCACACTTGCAAGTGAGTCCCGTGGCAGTGTTTCTAGCAGAAAAGTTAACCGGTTTCCTACAGTATTGCCTAAAATGGTTTGTCTCAGCCGATGTGTGCCATTATATAGATGACGGACACTTTACAGAGGCGTTTATGACCTTTGCCCTTGTAGCTCTAGTACACATATCCTCACCTTTGAAGGGTATATACGGCCTTTTGGCACTGTATCAGCTGCATCACGAACACAGAGAACAGCCTAAGCAACGCAGACCGGTGGCCGTGAATGCGCAAACATACGATGATATATGTTGTATGAAGTACTATCTGGACTTTGCCATATCTGCCTATGGATACCACACACTTGGGAAGTTAGGTGTTTTGCCTGCGAGTGAATGTAGGGACAATATGGGTAACGTGAGGGATACACTGAGGCAGCTACCTGGGGGTGAGGGGAGAGACATTGACGTTGTTCTCGAAGACTTGGAAGGTCAGGTATATAGGCCTGGGCATTTTGTGTGTGTGGACCATCAGCGCCAATCAGTAGTGGTTGGTATCCGTGGGTCTGAAACACCTGTAGATGTGCTCACGTTCCTTAATATACAGACCACACGTTTAAATAGCATATACGATGAAGATTTTGAGAATCCGGTAGAGGGTACAACGCACAGAGGGTTCCTACTTTCCGCACAGTCGTTAGATGCCATGTTACAACCGGTGATAACACATTTACTGCTAGACCATCCAGGATATAAGGCAGTTTTAACCGGGCATAGTCTGGGAGCGGCCGTATCGACTTTACTCACGTTGATGTGGGCACAGATACCCTTGTTTCGAGAAAGACACATACACGCCTATACCTTTGCCACACCTCAAGTTCTTTGCGAAGAACTAGCACAGGCACCGTTCACTATGAGACACGTGTCCACTGCGATAGTGGCAGATGATATCGTGCCACGTTTCAGCAAGAAAGCCTTCAAAGAGATGCATCACGGTGTTATGCATCTCGGAAGAGAGACCTCGATGGAACCAGGCGAATGTGGTACTAAGATAGTGAGCATCAAGTCCTTGCCCAAGGTGGATTCCGACTACAAACTCAGTTGCGGAGGACGTGTGTGGATGTTTGATTCTCAGGACTACCCAGAGCACCGTGCTGTATGCCTAGATGAACCACATGAGGTGTTTGATTCTGTGCTTCTGTCCAAGACGACACTCAATAGCCATCCCATCTTATCATACCATGCAACGATACACGGATTCTGTGCGGATCCCGCTCTGGAAACCGCTCAGATCGATCTTGATTAAGTATAAGAGAAGCAGGTGCAATATATGTATATATATATACAAATACATACATATATATATATATATATATATATATATATATATCCACCCGGAGCCTCTTAGGTTTATGATGTTTCATAGTAGCAGTTACAATTCCATTCTCTATGAGAGCATACACACACACAAATCACTGCCCTCTTTCCCCGTCCCACTCTACACCCCCTCAACAGCGAAAACACGCATATTTTAGATGAAGTTTCCTTTGTCTTCCCAATCTCAATATATGTCGACAACGGCGAAAACACAATATATATACATATATAGAATAAAAAAACCCCTTGTCAGTCTACCTTTGCGTAATAATGTATCTCGTCGTTACGATTTTGCACATGGAGTGTCGTTGGAAATTATGCTATGATATCTAGAGTTGTGTAGCCAGACGAAGCGAGAGCCCTCCATAGTAGGTTTTGAATTGTTTGTCGCGTGCTGTTATTGGCAAATTATATATATATATATATATATATGTATATATACGTACGTATATATATAATATACATACACAAATAAATATATATATATATATATATATATATATATATATATATATATATATTCAGACACAGACACAGACACAGACACAGACACAAGACACACACATATATATATATATATATATATATATATATATATATATATATATATATAAACGTAAATTTAAAATACACATACACACAAACACACACACACACAATATCACAATAATAATATCATATCATATATCATCATATATTATATATATATATATATATATGTATATAATATATATATATATATATACATATGTATATATATATATATATATGTATGCATATAATAATATATATATATATACATAATATTATATATATATATATATATACGTACGCACATCTAGAATATACATATCTTACAAACACATAATCATCACATCACAACATCACATCATCATAATATCACATATATGTATGTTTTATGCATCTATAGTCCATAGCATGCACGCACACACGCATCACGCATAAATATATATGTTTATGTAAATTATATATGTAATGTGCGTATATATCTGTGTATCAACAACTACAATTATATATATATATATATATATATGTATGTATGTGTATGTATGTGTATGTATGTGTGTGTATGTGTGTATGTATGTGTATATGTATGATGTATGTTATATATATATATATATATATATATATATATATATATATATATATATATACATGCATATATACATACATGCATGCATACATACATACATACATACATCATACATACATCATACATACGCACACACACACACACACACACACACATATATATATATATATATATATGTGTGTGTGCGTGTATCGTCATATGATCGTTTGATTGTTATTGAATTACTTTCGTTCTACGCATATGATATGATGACACTTTGCTCGTATCGCTACAATAACCTACTAGCTCGATAGGCTTTTATCACTATGCGAAATTGAGATTCAAGATGCTATGGTTTGATTGATAATAAAAGGCAAGAGACGTAAGAAGACGCTTGTGACTTGTGAGCCAAGGCGCCCCAGGGCCCAGGTATGTTGCCGTTTTATTAGTAGCTTTATACATAGCTGGTCCCTGTTAGTTATGTCTGTCTTCGGTCTTTCACGCTTATATTTCAATAAAAGATTTGAGCCAAAAATATACCAATCAGAAACGTCAGAATTTTAGAATTTGTATATTTTGGGATTGAAAACCCCTAATTATGACCGAAAAACAAATGTATCCATTAGCGCATATTTATTTATGAAATTTCACGTACAAGAGACACGCCTTTCAGACACTTTCTACTATTAGTCCATTATGTCTTTCGTCGCAACGCTGGGTGCTTTGAGGCGACTCGCGAGAACCACTACACGCACCCGAACCCTGGTGGTGACACCTACGTGTACAGCGAAGATGAAGTATTCAGTACGTAACCTATTTGGCGCCAGGTCTGAGCTGCCGATGTCTGGGAGGTATGTTATGTGTGTGTCACAGACGTTTCCATCTATTAGTGTTGATAAAGTTGCGCCTCACTGTAGGATGTAATATCCTATTCCATTGCTATTTCCATTCATATATATATATATATATATATATATATATATATATATATATATATATATATATATATATATATATATATATATATATATATATATATATATATATATATATATATATATATATATATATATATATATATATATATATATACGTATATATATATATATATATATATATATATGTATATATGTATATATATCATTATATATATATACACATGCGTACATACATACATGCATTGTACATGCGTACGTATTACACATACACACATGCAATACATGCGTGCGTACGTGCGTGCGTGCGTACGCGTACGTTGCGTACGTACATGCACGTGCACTGCATACATTACGTACCACATGTATCGCGTTCCATGCGTGGGTGTGCATGACATTACGCGCATATCATGCATTACGTACATGCAACATGTGCATGGAATGTATATATATATATATATATATATATATATATATATATATATATATATATATATATTATATAATATATATATATATATATATATATATATATATATAAAAGATATGTATATATATATATATATTTATATATATATATATATATATAATATTTATATATATATATATATATATATATATATATATATATATATATATATATATATACATAATATACACACACAATATCAATATCATCATAATACTATCAATATTTGCGCATATACACACGCATTCTATCTACATGTATATATATATCAATCACACAATTCACAATGTATCATCATACACACACACACACACACACACACACACACACACACGCGCACGCACACACACACACACGCGCACATATATATATATATATATATATATATATATTCATGTATACATGTACACACATTTATATATACTCATTTTGATCAGTTCTTTAACCTCAACGGTAGGAATTAAATTTGACACCAAAATATTCTTTGTCTATTGTTTCTCCTCGCATTGTTGACATTGGCTTGCTTGAACATGGTGTTTCATTTCGTATCTGCGCTTCTATATTTATGACGCATATTTTTATCTTGCGGTTGTGTCATATTAGCATCTAGTTTTAATATTGAAAGTTTCTGAAGGATCACGACAGATGCTGCACAGACAATGATTACAAGATGTGCGTGTTGCAAAGACAATAGAGTATATACATATATTTCATAGACATCCATATAGTTGAACACACATTTTGATTATATTTGTTATATTTCGCATAGTTCAAGTAAAGAGAGTATCTATATTCCATAAATATCCATATAGCCGAACACACTTTGATTATATCTGTTATATATGGCGTAGTTCAAGTAAAGAGTGCTCGTCATGGCGGTCGGACACTCTGGCAAAACCCTCTCTGCAGTCGTTATAGATATATTGCACATAATGATCACACTCTTCTATGTCACAAGCTTAATCCATCAAACATCACATACACATAATGATCACACTCTTCTATGTCACAAACTTACTACATCAATATCTGTATTTAATGCACAGACTTAGTTCCGCAAACAGTTTGTTGGTCCGTACTATTGGATCGACATCTGCCGCAGTGAAGCCATACGCTTGTGAGTGGCCCAGCTGTAGTCAGACATGTTACAGTGTTTATAGTCTGAAGGTGCACATGCGCATGCACACGGGCGAACGTCCTTATGCATGTGACTATCCTGGGTGTGGCAAGAAGTTTGCTCTTAGTGGTAATTTGAATGCACACAAACGCGTGCACTCGGGCGAACGACCCTATGTGTGTGACTATCCTGGGTGTGGCAAGGACTTTACTCACAGTAATAGTTTGAAAAATCACAAGCGCGTGCACACGGGCGAACGTCCCTATGCGTGTGACTATCCTGGGTGTGGCAAGGACTTTACTCAGAGTATGAGTTTGAATGCACACAAACGCGTCCACACGGGCGAACGACCTTACGCGTGTGACTATCCTGGGTGTGACATAGAGTTTACTCAAAGTAGTAATTTGAAAAGACACAAACGCCTGCACTCGGGCGAGCGTCCCTATGCGTGTGACTATCCTGGGTGTGGCAAGGAGTTTACTCAAAGTAGTAATTTGAAAAGACACAAACGCCTGCACTCGGGCGAACGTCCCTATTAGTGTTATTGTCCTGGGTGTGCCATAACGTTCACTAAAAGTGGTAATTTAAATGCGCACAAACGCGTACACACGGGCGAACGTCCCTACGCGTGTGATTATCCTGGGTGTGGCATGGAGTTTACTCAAAGTAGTAATTTGAGAAGACGAACGCCTGCACTCGGGCGAACGTCCCTAAGAGAGTGACTAGTTGCAAAGTCCGAACGATCTGATGATCTACGCCACCATAGACGTGTTCACAGTCTTAAACTTGGCTCAATTGAATCAACGTAAGGCGCTGCGTCTGTCGCCATCACACGTTGATTCAAAAGGTATTTGCTCATACACATGCCGTTGTAGTAGTGCACAGTAGAAATGTATAATGTCGGGAGTTCAACCTAGAACCATGAAATAGTCTTTTAGTATACGGTTTAAAGTGTGTGCTTCAACTGATTGTGGACTGTAGGCTCTACTGGGTGTGTTGCAGACTCAATATGCAAAGGCTAATGAGATACCGTATTGTTGTTATTGAGGCCTTTCTTGTCTGTTAGTGCGCTATTTTTTCGGTCAGAGAAGCATTTAGGTTAGTACAATTACACAGTTACCTGGTTGACTTTGTTAGTTACAATACGCCTTTTAACCACTGTCAGACACCTTTTACCTGCGCGTATAAACCTATTGTATCTGCGCGTATAAACCTATTTTTGGATCGTCACAGCTGGTCTTCTAATAAACACAGCAAAATAGTTACGCTGGTGTTGGAACAAGCGTCTCTAATCGGACAATGCGTGACCAAGTGTGCCTTACCACTTCTTACAAAGCAACATAGCTACACCAATAGACGCTTTACCGTAAAACTACTAATCACATGCCGAAATGGGATAGGTTGCAATTAATATAGCTACACCAATAGACGCTGTACCGTAAAACTACTAATCACATGCTCAAATGGGATAGGTTGCAATTAATATAGCTACACCAATAGACGCTTTACCGTAAAACTAATAATCACATGCTTAAATGGAATAGGTTGCAATTAATATAGCTACACCAATACACGCTTTACCTGTCTTGACCATAAAAGTAGTCACACGCGTAAACGGCCCGGTACATACAGGGCGAAGATTTTCACCAGTCACCAAAACAAAAACGCATTCCTTGGACACGTGTGCGTTTTTCACCTCATCGCTGCCATCTTCACGCGAAACCTGTCTCGGTCGTTTGAGTTTATTTTGTAGAGCGTTGACGGACCCTTCGTAAGTATCTTAACGTGTACAGTATTTAGGAGTGTTCCCATTATGTAATTCATTTTCTCATCCGCCCTCCTGAGGTCCAATTAGGATACTTAACTTAAGATCACCTATACACTTACTTACTTGATGTGTTAAATTGGGTCATGATTACTGCGGAGGACTCGCATACTCATGCTATGCGGTACCATTACTGTCACTTTGTACATCACTGTATCGGCCGTCACCCTGAGGTTAAACTAGAAACGGGTCTGACAGTTTGAGTAATGATTATTGTCGAGGGTGTATCTATATGTTTGGGTAATGATTACTGCCGAGGGTGTGTATATGTTTGGGTAAAAATTACTACCGAGGGTGTGTATATGTTTGGGTAATGATTATCGCCGAGGGTGTGTATATGCTTGGGTAAAGATTATTGCCAAGGGTGTGTATATGTTTGGGTAATGATTATCGCCGAGGGTGTGTATATTTTTGAGTATTGATTATTGCCGAGGGTATGTATGTATATGTTTGGGTAGTGATTATTGCCGAGGGTGTGTATATGTTTGGGTAATGATTACTGCCGAGGGTGTGTATATGTTTGGGTAATGATTACTGCCGAGGGTGTGTATATGTTTGGGTAATGATTATTGCCGAGGGTGTGTATGTACATGTTTGGGTCACGAATGTTCTAGAGGATGCTGTCAATACAGTCCCATTACAGTATACAATATCCTATGCCATTTTGCTGTTGCGTTGGAAACTTGGGGTGCGCAAGTTTAGGGTGTGTAAGTAGTGTAGGTTTCTAACTCAACTTGACACATAGTATGTAGGTCAAAGTCGCCTCACGCCATCTTGGCCATGGTAGATCGTCATATAGAGCGCTACCTCCTCTCCCAGTGGGCAATCGTACCGAACTTCTTGGATAAGGTTCTGGAAGAGGTAAAGGCACAGACTGAGAGGGTAGAGGAGCTAGTGGAGAAGGTTTTCAGAGTTTAGGGTTATATGACAACATTCGGTCGGGGACTGGGCTGGGGAACTGGGGTGAATACGGGTGCTTTATTTTCTGGTACTAATTTGTACAGCCGGTAGGATTGGTAGTTCTGTACCATAAAATGTGTATGGTACTAATCCTACCAGCAGAGAAATACATTTTTTGATTACGTAGCCAGACCATAAAGTTCAAATTGCCTTGAAGCCCCGAAAGACTCTGTCGCAACATCAGAAACCCTAAATCCTATTTTTCGGCGTTTTATACTCTATATAAACTCCGGTGTTTTGTACTGTGACGTACATACTCGTATATACTTCGTAGTGTTTTAGAATAAAAGACACAGAAATACACACAGCCATAGCCTTCTAATTGGAACAACACAGCGCCACAACACATGGACAGCGGAGAATCAAGCTCTCTGATCTTCCGCTATGACAAACAGAGCGCTATGTCTTCTGATTGGAATGATGGCCGGGTACATTAATATCGGGTTGATTGAATGAATGGATGGATACTTTTCTTCGGTTCATTTTTGCTTCTATATACGTGTTTCTAAACCCTAAAACCCTGAACCCTATTTGTGGTCGGCTCTGGTGTTTGTCCGCTTTATATTGCATGCGTGCGCGAGCAGTCAGACATTTCGAGATGAATGTGTTCATTCTGTGATCATTTATTGATGTACTGGAACTGGATGGAATACCGGATAGGTACAACCATCTTAATTGGCCGCCAAACTGAACTGACAAGGTAGGTGCTCTGGATAGTGCCTGTGTACTTTCAAGAGTGTTTCGCTCTCGTACGTGCATTTAGAATATTTCTTGTGTAGGTATAGTTTGTTTTTAAACAACAAGATCTATTTATATATTTATACATATATATATACCTATGTGATATTAACATTATAAATATATGCATATGAGTCTAAATAGTTGTCTACACATACTTGTGCATATATATTTGAATATGCAAATATATGTGTTTTATATATATTGTTCATACGTTTATGTGTATTCTATACCCACACACTTACACACACACGCACAGACACAGACAAAGACACACGCACACGCACACACACACACACACACACACACACACACACACACACATACACATATATATATATATATATATATATATATATATATATATATATGGTTTAGGCGTCATAATGTATATCAATTGTATTTAACATAACCTTGAAAACTGCGCTTTAAAAGAATTTATGATTCTGCATTAACTATAGTAAATATTTTCGTCGAGAGATGTATGCGTTTAGTTTCGAGCATCAGAGCGTCTAATTAAACCCAGTTTACATCCAAGGCAAGGAGGAAGTGTTCCCAAGATTTGCGTTGGACCTCTATAACATTTGTATCAAAGCTGTCGTGGCGGAAACTGGCGTTGATCTGCTCCGCTGCTTGTCTGAAAACCAAGCCAAAGGGACTGAAGGAAGGTGGGTGGGAAAGTATTATTATGAATATTGGTTCGTATGCCGTCAGGTCAAATGAGATGGATCTCAGCTAAATGTACGCCAATATGTTTAGCGTATACTAGGGGTTATATAAACGCAGCATAGGCATTTCACGCATATACACATCCCGAGGGATATACGCCAGCGTAACGGTGACTATCAGTGAGACGAAAACAATACATGTAGCTACAAATGCGGAGGCTGGGCTACGTACACTCACGCACAAGACAGTGTAGTTCACCGAGGCAGGGATACGTACACTCAAAGCACAATACAGTGTAGTTCACCGAGGCAGGGATACGTGCACTCACAGCACAAGACAGTGTAGTTCACCGAGGCAGGGCTACGTACACTCACAGCACAAGACAGTGTGGTTCACCGAGGCAGGGCTACGTACACTCACAGCACAAGACAGTGTAGTTCACCGAGGCAGGGTTACGTACACTCAGCACAAAAAAGTGTAGTTCACCGAGGCAGGGTTACGTACACTCAGCACAAAAAAGTGTAGTTCACCTCACTTTCAGGCATGTCTCAATGCTTGCATCTACTGGCGCCATCAAACAGGGACACTAGGTACACCGAATATACCACTCCACAGCCAATGGGACTGCTAAAACCCTAAACCCTGTATGTATGTATGTATGTATGTATGTATGTGCGTACGTACGCATGTGCCAATGAGACTGTCGCTATACTTACTCCCGAACATCGATGCTGAGATATTATGTTTTCATATTCATTGAAGAGATAGAAGCTTATGCGTGTGATCACTGAAGACATGACAGATATTGAACAGGCCCGAGACACGCACAATCCTTCTCATTAAATTAATATTGTTGATACTATACTTTGTCTGCACTTCTTCTTGCGGGTGGGATGGACCGCAGTTCTATCTGTTCCCCACCACTTGCACACCCCACTATGAAGCGCAAGTCTCACTTGCTATCGGTGACTGATACCAACACGAGTGCGGCATACATTACTCAGAGCAACACGTTCTTTAACTTACACTACCCTGTATATGATTATGCTTTGCCTTGTTAGTACCTGCATTTCCATTCCTATGGTTCATCCCTGGTTCAACTTACACTACCCTATATACGACTATGCTTTGCCTTGTTAGTATTTGTATTTCTCTCCCTATTGTTCATCCCTGGTTCAACTTACACTACCCTATATACGATTATGCTTTGCCTTGTTAATACCTGTATTTCTCTTCCTATGGTTCATCCCTGGTGTTACTTACATTGCCCTATATACGATTATGCTTTGCCTTGTTAATACCCGTATTTCTCGTCCTATGGTTCATCCATGGTTCAACTTACACTACCCTATATACGATTATGCTTTGCCTTGTTAATACCTGTATTTTTCTTCCTATGGATCATCCCTAGGTACTGACTTCATATTCAGTCCCGTTACACCCATCACAAGGTAGTGGCTCGCTCTCAATCACGCACCACAGATAAACAACGTCACGAGTACGTATTGGACAGATTTAGATATCACTCAAGTAGCCATATATATCACGTGCTTCTTCTAAACACCACCGCACACTGAGTACGTTTTCTCCACACAACACGCCCGTATCATACTTTTTCTTGACGCTGCCTGTATTGCCTGCCCCCGTTACGCCTACCACCAGGTACACGTCTTTGCTCGCAATCAGAGACGACACCACAAACGGCTTGCGCGAATCAGGTTTGGCTATGGCAAAGTACTCACCTGCGTAGTTACAGTGCAAAGGCATACAATGGAACACCACAGGTGAGAAGAGAGGTGGCGCACACGGATACGATGAGAAGTGAGGTAACATACACGGATTCAATGAGAAGAGAGATAACATACACGGATACTAATAACAATGAAAGAATGACAATGAGAACTCTTCAGCCTATAACTCGTGTGTGTACGTTAACGAGACTTCATACATAAACCCATACGGATAGTAATGATACTAGGGCAATACGGAGTCAGCAGGTTGAAACTTGAGGAGGGAGTGTATACATTGCTGTATGATGGTAGATATTTTTAAGCAAGCAGAGACATTTGTGCTACGATCGGCGATCAAACAGGTATGATTCAACAATTAGAAGGAATAGAAGGAACGGTTTAGGGAATAGGCCAGAGCTACGTACGAGCATTGACACACTCTACAGGTAGAGCTGTGTGTGATATGTGCTCTCATCGAATGGCCTATCAATCGCACAGGGCAAGGCTACTAAGCACGCGCTATTTTACTGCGTGTTGCAGATATAATTTGACTTCAGAATGGTCTCCCACTATTTTGTGGGAGAACTCGAACTCATAGCTGAAGTATGTCGAATCTTTGTATTGATGTGCACCTGAACACAAACATCGATACCAACTTGAATGCATACTTCTGTTAAAAAGATTCTATAGTTAACAAGCCTCTGATGTTGGATCTCACATTATATATATATATATATATATATATATATATATATATATATATATATATATATATATATATATATATATATATATATACGTATACATGTATGTATACCTCCCTGTAACGAAATGCATACCCGCGCACATGCATGCAAGACTTAGTATCTTCCAAAGTGCACACACAAACGGACATATTAACCACTTACATAGGAAAAGAGCCAAGCGAATCAGCATCAGCGGCGACGCAAAGATCTCGTACTGGTTACACGTTTTGACATGGCGGAAGTACCGAGTGTTGGTGAACGCCTTCTGTTCGCTCATGGCTTTAACCTGTTCAACCTACAGCGCCAAGAAAATAAAACCGGGTTGATATATATATATATATATGGGTTTCGAGGTCCTGAGTCGGTTCACATTGTTATACAGATACCAGGACACCCTTATTCTATCATACACCCAGATACACTACACCCCTGCCCATTCTCGACTCGAGCGCAACGGGTCGGAGAGTGCTGTTGGTATTTGCTTAAGGCCAAGAACCAGGCGTGAGGATCAGATGTGATGGGTACGATATTTGTGTATATGATGACACAGTGTGTGAGTTACAACATGAGAGGTTAGAATAGCAAGAGCTCTCTACACCCTTGCTTGTCAGAAGATGAGGTCACTCGGTAGTAAAACAGCGCGTAAAGTATGGGCACAAAGGTACGGCAAACTACAAGGGTGGCTCGTAATGCGTGGGCAATCGAACGGCGGGCGCCGGTAGAGGAGAGCTACGGCTACAGCCAAATAATTAAGAGTACTATATCAGTGTACATATACTGTGTACCCAATAATTACAGAGTACTAAGCCAGTGTACATAAACTGTATACGAACTTAATACACATTAACAGCACATTTGAGTATTCAATGGCATCTGCGGCCACCACAACTGAGCCAAAGGACCCACAATCATACTATGTAAGTAAGTACGCCACAACGGGTATCGCAACCAGAAATTACGTTTATTTACAACCCAACACAATCACATATGGCAACCAGAAATCCCATTTATTTACAACACAAACACGTATCGCAACCAAAAATCCCATTTGTATGCAACACGAAAATTATCGCAACCGGAAATTGGATGGAGGTGACTTTATCCCGTGCCAAATATTACACTTACTACAGCTTTTTGTTGCACCATACTGAACTGCAGCCCAGATTCAAACTCTTCCAAATGCGAGTCTGACATCGCATCGAGAGCCGAGAAGAAGTTTCGCCTCAGCCATTCCCTATTTAGTGCGAAGGCAAACCCAAAACCCAAAACCCAAAACCAGAAACCAAAAACCCAATCAGAACTAATATAGTGCGAGGCAAAACACAAAAAATCCAAAACCAAAAAACCAAAAAACCAAAAAACCCAAAACCAGAAACCAAATTAGAAATTATATAGTGCGAAGACAAACAAAAAAACCGAAAACCAAATCAGAACTTATATTGTGCGAAGGCAAACCCAAAACCAAATCAGAACTTAATAGTGCGAAGACAAACCAAAAAACCGACGACCAAAAAAACCAAAAAAACCAAATCAGAACTTGCGATAGAAGAAAGTAGTGGCATTGCTGTGGTTAATTCGTGGGGAAGGGGAGATAGGCAAGCCTTGGGTCAATCGCTGATTCGTCGAACATCGGACGGAGCAAGTTCTATTTATAGACACGCACGTTCTGGCAATAATCGCATGCATAGACAAACCTGAGGCTCAATGGCTGCTTCATCAAAGTCGGACTGAGCATGCACTAGCTGCCTGAGCAAGTTCTATTTATAGACACACACATGCTGGCAACACTTCTATAAATAAACTCACCTTGGCTCAATGGCTGCCTCGTCCAGTGCTGGGTCGGTTGCAGAGGCGCCTGACGCGGCGCTGCTGAGCGATTGAACATGCGGGCGTTGTAGTAAGGCTGTCGCACGGGGATGTAAACAAGTAGGTAAGTGAGGGTGGGTGAGTGAAATATAGAGATGTAAACAAGTAGGTAAGTGAGGGAGGGTGAGTGAAATATAGAGATGTAGACAAGTAGATAAGTTAGGGTGGGTGAGTGGAATATAGATATAAACAAGTAGGTACGTGAGGTTGGGTGAGTGAAATATAGAGATGTAACAAGTAGGTAAGTGAGGGTGGGTGAGTGGAATATAGAGATGCAAACAAGTAGGCAAGTGAGGGTGGGTGAGTGAAATATAGAGATGCAGACAAGTAGGTAAGTGAGAGTAGGTGAGTGAAATATAGAGATATAAACAAGTAGGCAAGTGAGAGTAGGTAAGTAAAATATCACCCTATTTAGTAGCAGACGTAGCTCCTGGACTGGATATCTATCACATACTCGTCAAAACATGCATGCGCGGCAACCACAGAACCAGAATATATTTTTAGCACACAGTTACATCTATGAGGTAATCACGCGGATGTCCATACCTCCAATCGCATATACGAAGTCGCTGGCCGACGTAGGGGTGCGGAAGGGTAGTTTTCTGTAGAATGATTCGTAGACCATATCATCCAGTCCGTAATCATGGCCCTGTTCCAATAATTTGGTCTTGAACTGTGGTATGTGGGAGATGTTACGGATGGAAGAATGATATATATGTCAATCCCTGGAGGTTTGTGATATGGATTCCGAGCGACAATATGCGATATACTGGTGTGTTTCGTACAAGCACTTACAAACACTTACACATACACACACACACACACACACACACACACAATATATATATAGATAATAGATATATATTATACATAACGCTATACACAACCCACTTCACTGTTTACAGACAGCGTAATAATGCACACTCTTACCACTTACGGTAAATCGATATTATAATATTAAACCAAGCTCAGATATTTTACTCAAGTTTTGGGGATAAGAATTTTCATGCCGTACAGGCACAAGAACACTTCTCAAATGATCGGATTCTGGGACATGCATATATGCCAATAGAGATATAGAGATGTGTGGTAGTTGCCCTGAATACCGAGTCTGAGATTTAAGCTTATCTCCTGAAATATACTCTGACACCATAATTATAATATATATATATATATATTAAGCATAATGGTCATACATTCTACATATGTTCAATCACAAAAATTTATCCATACACGCCTACGCGATTTGCTAGTACCACTACAATGACAGTTGAGCCACACTAACGATCGAATCAAACCAGACAAGCAACGCCAGCATCGCTCTCGCTAATGCAGATCCGTACAAAGGCAAGAACGTACGGACACACTCTTGTCGTTCGTGTTAAGATCATGTTTGCATCTCTGTCACACAACAATATCGTAGCAGGATGGTCAATTTATGCGTACAAAGGTATGTCCACTGACACATACAAACACCAGGTGTTCACACACACTCACACACACACACACACACACACATATATATATATATATATATATATATACATGCGAGCTTATCATACATATACACACACGAGACCATCGCACATGTATATACACACGCACACGCACCTTTTCTCTTAGTTTGAGGGTCATTTCCGTGTATTTTTCTCGGCACTCCCAGAGTGAGATGCCCATTTTGGCCAGGAACATCAGCAGCTGATCATAGCCTTGCTGTTGCCAAGTACGCAGCGACGTCGCCACACAGTTGCTGTAGTGCAGACTCTCGAGTAATGACCTGGAGAGCCATTTGTCAGACATATGTAAGTGTGTGAACTGATGGAATATACAGTCCGTGTATATGAAGGAAGCGATATCAAGGCGCATCTAATCAGCATCCGAGGGATAGGGTACGGCATCGTTTTAGAGTTTTAGGGTTTAGGGTTATAAATAGGTTACGTTTGTCGACAAGATATCAGAACTTGACAAAAAAGCACAATCGTCAGAATCTCATACGCGCCTCAAACTGTAGCTATCATTAGATTCCTATTCAGATTGCTATTAATATATTGCCCTATAAATAGACGAGACCGTCAAAGCAAGACATACCAGTGTCGCATGGTCATCAGTTTAAACTCGTCTGCCGCTCGGATGACGCTGTGGTCCATATTTTGTAACTTGCCGGTCCGATTATTTTGGGTCTCAGGTGCATCGGCTTCTTCGATGGGGTTGAACCTCAAAACCTAAGCGGTTGGTTTTTATACGAGCGAGTGTGCGAATGTACGGGAGACGCGGGTTTGTGTATCTTGCGATTGTACGCATTGTATACGGACGAGCATGGAAGATTGTTTATGTTTTTGTTTATGTATATAGACGTGCATGTAATGTTTGTTTAGTTTAGGATCATTTTTATAGTTGTGAAAGTAATGTTTGTTCATTTTTTGGTTATATATATAGTCGTGCATGTAATGTTTGTTCATGTTTTGTCTATATATATAGTCGTGCATGTAATGTTTGTTTATGATTAGGATTAGTTTTGTGGTTGTGAATGTAATGTTTGTTCATGTTTTTGTTTATATATATAGTCGTGTTTGTTATTATTTGTTTGTATTTATAGTCGCGTATGTAGCGTTTGTTTATGTTTTTGTTTGTATTTACAGTCGTGTATGTACAGTTTGGGTGCGTAGCTCGTGATGCTGTGTACGTAATAAGTTTTGGTGACCATTTGGATAGGTATCTATGTGTGGGGTGTGTTGATAGATACCAAGTACTTCGTAAATTCATCTATACGGTAGTGGTAATAGAAGATGGGATGTACAAAGTCTCTACACACCACAATAGTCTACAACCACTCGCCTGTCATAAGGGAAGTGTGTGTATGTATGTAGTGCCCATACACCCGCGTCTATTGTATGTAGCTACGCACTCCCTCAATCAATACACCCCCACATCTGGCTTCGGCATACGCCTGACATACAAATCCAATCCGATGGCGTGCTATAGGCACTGGTCTTTTCTGTCCACACCCCGAAATAAACACACACTACTAGCCTAGCTAGGGAAAATCTATATCTATAAGCACGTATATACATATAACAAGTATTATACAATTGTGTAAATACCTCTTTACGCAAATACCTACAACACACCGTATATACGCATGACAAGTACTATATACTTGCGTGCATACATCTCTACGCAAATACCTACAGCACACACCTCGTCTCTGAGCTTCTGTACTTCATTTATGTATAGTGCAAAGTCGATGGTCTGCTGAACGTATTGGTCTGTTAGGCCAACCACAGCACACCACAGCACTTCATTGTCGCGACGGTTGAGTTGGGCCGCCAATTGGTATGCAATTAGGCACGTAGACAGGCCGTAGCTGTAGTGACCAATCATGTAGCGTTCAGAGTGTGATTAGAAGTGCGGTACATACGGTTGAATACAGATCATATATATATATATATATATATATACATACATACAAACATATATACATACATATATACATACATGCAAACATATATACATACATAACACACACACACACACACACACACACATACACACACACACACACACACACACACACACATATATATATATATATATTTATTATAATAAATACTTTTAAAATATAATAATACAATATGGTATAATATATATATATCAATAATTCAATACAATACCTTGAGCCTGAGTCGTAATAGTGTGCTAGCTTGTTGAGTGTGTCTGTACGTTCTTTGCGCCGTCTCTCCGCCCTACCGGGCGATCGCAGGGGCTTTTGTTTTTGTTTCTTCTTTCTCTTTTTGGACTTCCGACTCTCTTCCCCACCCACACCGTCGGCATCACTGGTAGGTATAACAGATCATATGTAGGGTTTAGGGTTCAGGGTTTAGGGTTGGAAATTACTTGGAAAGCGTTGGTAGGTAGCTACCACAAGAGAATATGGAGACGATAAAATTCGCTAATTGATAAGTGACAAAAGGTGAACATCCGTACCATCACTATTAGATGGGAAGTCTCTATCACTACGCGGTCCACAGTGTGTGATAGTAGTGGTTGACCTTCTGATAGAAATACATACCACCCACACATGTAGACATACATACCACCCGCACATGTACACATAACTACCACACACAGATGTACACATACATACTACCCACACATGTACACATACATACCACCCACACATATACACATACATCACCCACGCCTACACACATACATACCAACCAAACCTATACTCACAACACCCCTAAACAGTAAAGATCATACCTCTCTCCCCTCCCATCGTCATTCTTCTCTTTCTCCTCGTCACTGTCACTGCTGCTATCTCCATCGTTGTCATCATCCTCAGATGAGCTTTCACCATCACTGCTTGTGTTGCTGTCTGTGCCACTGGAGTCGTTTGCCTTGTCGTACTCTTCGCGTGTGGGAGCATTCAGGAATTCGGGTTCGGCGTCCGTGTCCAAGAATAGCAACACACTGCGAAGGTATGGATATACAAATGAGAGTAGATATATATGCGAGAGTAAGTGGTTATAGATGTATATGTAAGAGTGAGTGTGTATATGATAATGAGTGATTATAGATGTGTATGTGAGAGTGAGTGGGTATAGATATATATGTGAGAGTGAGTGGGTATAGATATATATATGTGAGAGGGAGTGGGTATATAGATATATGTGAGAGTGAGTGGGTATAGATATATATGTGAGAGTGAGGGGGTATAGATATATACGTGAGAGTGAGTGGGTATAGATACATACGTGAGAGCGAGTGGGTATAGATACATACGTGAGAGCGAGTGGGTATAGATATATACGTGAGAGTGAGTGGGTATAGATATATACGTGAGAGTGAGTGCGTAAAGATATATACGTGAGAGTGAGTACATAATTCTTAGTACACTCTTTCTCTAGGTCTAGTGCTGTATATAAGTGAGCCAACGTTTGAGTCAACAATATTTAATTGTATGTACAGAGTGGAGAGGAAACTTTTCATATAAGGCAGTCCATTGAAAAAAATAGAGAAATTATATTGTCATAATATTGTATCATATGATATTAAACTATATTATGTTATATTGTCATCCTATCGTATCATATTATATTTAACTATATTATATTATATTATATTATATTACAATATACTACATTAAATTATATTATATTATATTATAATATTGTATTGCACCACGAGTGGCTTAGTGTAATGTCTATTGAGTTTGTATTCTCCCTCACAGCCATGCCAAGAAACGAAAACACAGCCCATGGCGTAGATAGGAAGACTCATGCTCCCAATAGAACAGTACTGTATACAACTGTTGGGTCCACTTTATAGTCTTTCCAACTAAAACCCTAAACCCTAAAACTAGAACAG